>WEDG01002581.1:0-26896 GCA_017591395.1 Schistocephalus solidus | reverse complement strand
TTGAAATGACGGGGCTCTCTGGGCCTTAAATATACAATTTATTTATTTATTTAGGTGTTTCCATATAGGCGATTACGTAGATAAAGTAGTATATGAGAGCATCTCAGAGCATTTGAGGACGGATGCCGATTTCGTCTCCGTCATAGATGACTGCCATTGTATCGGAATTTCACCATTGCTTATATGTAAGGTGGGAATGATTACTTCATTTCCTTTAGATCCTCTACAGTTAGTTTACCTGGGTGTTTTGTGACGGATTATGAACTTTTGGCTCAAAAGCCCAAGAGAAGCTCCTTTCCAGTTTTCACTTGCAGCGATACCTACAGTGAATGATAGGTAAAAATCGCTTAATATCTACCTGCCCTGGGAAATTAAATAAATAGCTAGATGCAATAGGATAGTGTTGTGATGATGCTGACAACGTATGAGGGTTCGGAACGCTCCTTGTCGTGTTAGAGATAATATAGCAGTCACAGCTACTGTGTGTAACCACCAGTGGAGGTGAGAGAGGACGAACTCATCGTGGACACCAGGGTCACAACGAAAAGGGGACAGTAGAGGTCATGAGATCATCATCGAGATGCGACCTAGCCGACTGCATAGTCCATCAATCAAAGAGGCAAAACCATAAGAACCCGCCTTGATCCTCAACTGAACCTGGAGACCATCGTCGGGGTTGCAAACGCGGAGGAAAGTACCAAAGTTGTCAAGAGTTGGCGATGCTAGTTTAAAAGGAGAACTCCATTAGCCATGTGGAGCACCAGGCCGAAAGAGTGTCTTAGTCTGAATGAATTTTTTATGCACCGTTCGGTCGTAAAGTTTGGTAAATAATACACGCATTTGAGGTTATCAGCATAAAAAAAGATTGAGAATGTTTAACTATCGATTAAATATCATTTGCATACAGTAAGAACAATAAAGGAACTAAAACATTATCTTGAAGGACACCACTAACAATCGGGGTAGAACTTGAGTAAGAGGACCCTACTAAAACGTTTTGTTTTCGATCCTTTAGGTATGATCTAATGAAGTCAGTAAGGGGACTACGAAATCCTATAGCTTCTAGTTTAGCGTGAAGTTGTTTATGAGGAAATTTATCGAATGCCTTACACAGATAAAAATAGATAACTACCACAGAGAGATGATCATTACGAAGAGAGGTTAGTAGATTTAGAAAAGACATGTGGCAGGTTTAACAAGATTGGTCCGGTAAGAAGCCGTGTTGGGAAAAGTTGATAATTTGATTGCTTAAACTAAAATCCGTGATTTGTTTTGCAATTAGTTTTTCGAAAGAGTTTAGCAAAAGAGGGCGTTTTATGAACACCGCAATAGTTATGAATGTCTGCGCAGGAACCAGATTTACAAACTGGTATTATAATAAAGGTCTTCCAATAATCGGGGAAGAAACCATTTTCAAAAATACTGAGAATAACTTGCTGAGTGAAGGAGGAAAATCCCTTAACTGTTTAATAATTGAGTTTGGAGTAGTATCAGTTCCAACCGAATGTGATTTTTTTAGGTGAGCTATTTCTTTTTAAATACGTGAAGGCGAGTAATTAATGGTTGTTAGAAGTGAATTTGAAAGCAGATTAATTGTTAGAGTGTGGCTAGTTTCAGTGGAAAAGTGGTTGGCAAAAAACGAATTACACAACTCTCTTTTGCCCAGATCATCTGTAACAAATCTTTTGTTACAGTCGAGTAAGGGCGGAGTTACAATCAGACGCTTAGCCAAATAACCGAACAGGGAAGATTTGAGGAACAGATTTGGATAAATTGGCATCACTTAATGCCCGAGACTCCCTACGCTTATCTCTCGAGAGCTTATTTTGGATGCTAATTGAAATATTTGTGCAATCCTTAAATGAACTGACAAAGAGCTTTAAGATGAATCTTTAAGTTGCTTTCGTAATCTTAAAGTCTGTTCTGGAGAAAATGCGGAACCGTAGAAGAAGCTGAATTTGAATTAAAAATCTTAAACGGAAAAAAACCTGGATTTTTTCTGTGAGGCACTGCAAAAGCTCACGGATGAAGTTTGGATCGTTGATTGAGAGTATGCTATGCCAATCGAGAGTGCTTACGAAATTATTTATCATTTCATGGTTTGTGTTAGCAAAGTCGAGGTTATTGCATTTAACCTCAGGCTTCTTAAAACGGGGGTCTGGAAAACAACAGTGAATTATTGCGGGATCATGATGGAAATTCATAAAGAGAGGGTGAACATCATTTGTTAAAATTAAATCTAAAATGTTGTCATTTCTAGAAATTGATCTGACCAGTTGGACATGTTTGAAAATTTAATAGTATCGACCAATTTCTGATGTCAATAAATAAATAGGTTTATTGATTTGGCACTGCTTAGGCACCGTCAAATCCTAAGAAAACAGGAAAAAACCTAAAACAAACTCCTCTTTTCATTAACCACTTTTGATTTGGTTTGTTTGTTTGCTTACAAAGCAGTGTTCGAAATGAAGAGTTTGTTTTAAGTAAAAAACCTGTTTTCCAAGGTTCAGAAAGAGAAAAATTTGAAGTTAAAACCGTTTTACAGAATGGGGATGAATGTATCAGGGTAAGAATGGTTAGAGTCAAGACAAGTCTGTTATTGAAATTCGAGAGTATTCATTCGACAGAGGTAGAAACGGCTGCGGTCGATTCGAAGGGATAGGTACTTCCAATCAGATGCGAACGCAGTTGATTTCGGTGTGGGGTCTGCCGACTAATAAGACTTAGGTGACTGATTGCTAAAAAAGATGAAAAAAGATTAGCAGCAGGAAGTATTAAACGGTAAGAAACTTTCAATGCAGTCCTACAGTCTTGATATTTGTATTATATAACAAAGTGTTGAATTATGTTTGATCTAGCTGTATGAAACAGCTAGTACCATTCGTTTCATAAAGCCAAATCAAAACCAAGGCGTGCAATCAAAACCTAGGCGGAGATTAACTTGCCTGCCAGTCAATGTCTGGCAGATTAAAATCACCTACGATTATTTTGACATCAAAGTTGAGTGTCTGCAACTTTTTCAAATAGTTCACAGAGCTCGCTTTCATTGCCAGAATAACACAGAGGATTATAGACACAGCCAATTATCGCTTTTTTATTGTGTGTGAGGATGACTCAAGCAAAGCCTACATTTCCAGAAAAAGACGAAATGATCAGCTAAAAAGGGAATTGTGCAAAGGACAGTTGCCACGCGGTTTTAATTTTCGAGCAACAAGAGTACCGAATTTAATCGAGTCTTTGCACTGAGACAATCAGTCCACAGACATTGATTGGTTCAAATTATTGAATTAATTAATTGAATCTTCCGTCCAGTGCCTTCGATACCCTCACAGTTTGACTAGGAGAGTTCTCCAAATCGAGCACTGTCGGAAATCTTGACCTACATAACCCACCAGTCCAATCCATTCTCTCTCCAGGGTTTCTGAGGACTTTTGTTCGACTAGGGCAGTTCTCCAAATAGAGCAACCTGCCGGAAATTTTGGCTTGGCCTACACAACCTACCAGTCCAATCCAGGCTCTAACTGCTCGTCAGGTTTTCTGGGGAGTATCTGCAAAACAGGCTGAGTCGTTTATTATCTATATTCTGTCTAATTGATTGTGCAATTTATATGGAGTAACTCGTTATAACAAATACTTTTAACAACTTCCACTAGCAGAAGTTGTTAAGAACGTTCGGGGGATTTCATTAATTTGCAAAAAAAGGCGGAGGAGATAATTTATATACTGTTTGTGTAAAAGCGCTGATAGTGTAAACCTACACCTAGCCACTCGTTAATTCTTAAGTCACCACACAAAAATTCAAAAAGTCATGCTGCAAGCCGGAATTGAACCCGCGACCACCAACGCGATGGCGACGCTCGCTAACCACTCGACCACCTCATCACGGCGGCGAGCGCTCTCTCAAATTAATATGCACGCTATTGAAAACACTGCCATTTGTGGAGGCTGTCATAAACTGTCCATGAAGCTAAACCAGCTCGAGGATGAGATAAGACAAATAAAATCTGCGCTAAGAGGCACCTCTAAAGTAGTAGATGCCACTCAGGAGTCCACTGAACGACTTACCAGAAGCAAAACCATCGATACCCGATCAAAGGGTATCCCAACAACAATTTTGACAGCTGCTGTGGCTACCGAACAACAAGTACCAACGGCACAGGACAAAAATAGTCCGCCTAAAACAAAAAAAGCCGTCCAAACCGCAAAACTGACACCAAGAAGGAAAAAGCCAATGGACAAACAACTTCGACAGATTCCTCAAAAAAGCTCGAACACGGGGCTTTGACCATTGTCTTGTCCTCCACAGGAAGTACTGAGATTCTAAAACCAAGCACAAGCAGTGGAATCGATTCCCCAACCGAAAATACCACCTGCGATTCAAAATCGTCGAACCCGTGGAATTCGCCGAATCGAAAAAAACCGGACCAAAGCCAACGCATAGCCAATCAGCATCCCCTCCATCATCACCAGTGCGCAACGTGAAACCTTCCCACCAGATAGAGGAAGACAGCGTCGTAGTTACAAAAAATGCCACGGACAGAAAAAAAGCTTCATAATACAGGGACTACCTGAATCAACAGCTGCGACTCCAGTAGACCGATATTCTGAAGACATGAACCACTTTCGTGAACTTCTGAACAATATGCTGGAACCTTATACGTCGATTGAACTGGAAAAAGCCTTCCGCCTTGGAAAACGGCCTGAAAGCCAATCCGAATCAACACGTCCTAGGTCTCTAAAAGTTATCTTGACCAGTAGCCAGGACGCCAGTCTCATTCTGTCGAGGCGCTTTAAGTTACAAAACTCAAACCCTGGAATTTTTTTTCAACAGGACTTCTCACCTGCAGAGCGGAACAAACGCCATCAACTTGTCATTGAACTAAGACGGCGGCTCAGCGAGGGGGAAACAAACTTGGTTATTTACAACAACCAAGTGATCCATCGTCCATTATTCTCCCCCTGGAGAGGCCCGTTCCGGATTACCACGCAGTTGGCCCAGTAAACAGGGGCTCGCGCCCGACTGTTAGCACTTTCCGAGCAAACTGAAAACTAACATTCATGTACACCAATGCACAGAGTATATTATCGAAACTCGACGAGCTTAAGATTCATGTCTACGATCTATCTCCAGATATAATTTTTGTTACAGAAACTTGGTTGTCCCAACACGTGGACGACCGAGAGGTAAATATGGCTGGCTACCAACTTTTAAGAAAAGACAGGAAAGAGCGTCAAGGAGGTGGCGTACTCACATACGTGAAAAGCGAAATTACAGTTTTAGACAAAACTTATAAACTCGCGTCTACTTCCGAGGCGATATGGCTATCCGTAAAAAGTGCCAGGTACATCAAGTCTAGATGTCCTGACAGTCTACCGCCCACCGAGAAGATACCCCGTTGCTGATGCTTACCTGCTAGAGGAACTTGAAAAGATTGCCACACGGTTGGATATCCTGATCATGGGTGACTTCAATGCGCCTCACATCGACTGGAGCTCGACCTGTGCACATAGTTCTGATCTAGCCTTCGACGGTTGTTTTCTGAGCACGACACTAAAGCTACGTCTGACACAGCACGTCTCTTTTCCAACCAGGGTGTGCGAAGGACAACAGGCCAATTGCCTGGACCTAGTTCTCACGACGTCGCACGAAAGCATCGACGAAGTGTCATGTCTACCGCCGCTAGGCAAAAGTGACCACGTGGTAATGCGATGGGAGTACTCACTATTTTCTATACCAGCAAGACCCACAACAATCAGAAGGAATATATGGCAAGGCGATTTCGGTGGAATGAGGGCCGAACTACTGCGCACTCAGTGGGGAACCTTTTATTCTTTGGAAACGTAACCAAGGACTGGGAAACGTTCCGGGACATACTCCACAGGCTCATGGAAAAACACTGTCCAATTTTGAGAAAAAGGTTAACGAACAGACCGCGATGGCTTTCGCAGGCCTTAAAAATCGAAGTTAATAAAAAGCGGAGATTGTGGAAAAAATCGCTTACGGACGGAACTCCTGCATCTCTAAATGCGTATAAAATGCAGAGAAATCGGGTCAAGGGCCTTATTTTTAGAACAAGACAGGCTTTCGAAGTGGACCTGCTGAACCGGACCACCGTGAACCCGAAACTGTTTTACGGTTACCTTAGGCAGAATACACGGAACAAGGATCTAATACCCCTGCTGAGGACCGCCGAGGGCATAGACCTCACTGAAGACGGTGCGAAGGCTAATCATCTTTCGGAATTTTTCCAGTCGGTTTTCACAAAGGAAACGAGATACGATCACCCAACCGATGGCTTCGAAGTGGATACAATAGTCGAGACTGTTAATTTTACCGAGACTACTGTCCTCAAGGAACTTTTGGGGTTAAATGAATCGAAGTCTCTGGGTCCCGAGGAAGTACCTGCCAAGCTGTTGAAAGAGCTCGCGAGAGAGTTGGCAAAACCACTCTCTACGCTTTTCCAAGCATCCTTCCAGACCGGAAGTCTACCAGCCGACTGGAAATCCGCATGGATTACGCCACTTTATAAGGGTGGAAGCCGGGTCTCTGCTAACAATTATCGACCGGTCAGCCTAACTTCAGTTTGCTGCAAAATCATGGAAAAAATAATTAAGCAACAACTAATGCAGTTCTTCGAACATAGCAATCTGCTATCCGAAGCCCAGCACGGTTTCCGTAGAGGTAGATCCTGCGTCACAAATTTGCTCTACTGTTTAGAACGTTGGACTGAAGCGGTCGATAGTGGTAATACGGTGCACGCAGTCTATATAGACTTCAAAAAGGCTTTTGATAGCGTGCGCACCACCGCCTTCTTTATAAACTCAACCGCATAGGCGTAAGAGGTAGAATTCTGACATGGATAGAAAACTTCTTAACTGGCCGCTCACAAATGTGCATATCAGCGACAAACAGTCCACTAAAGGTAGTCCACTAAAGGTAGCGAAGTCAGCCATGTCGATTCTGTACCTCGTTAAACGAGCTTTCGCAGCCTTCACTACCAACCGCTTCGCTAAAGTCTTTGGGAAATTCGTGCGGCCACAGTTGGATTTCGCTATCCAAGCTTGGAGACCCTAAGCAGCGAAGGACATTAACATCCTCGGAAAGGTCCAAAGGCGGGCAACAAATCTTTTCATTGGACATGGCTTACAGCCTTACGAAACACGGCTGTCGTATCTCAAGCTCTTTCCCTTGCGCTATAGACAGCTTCGGGGGACCTGATACAAACATTCCGCATACAACGCGTCCAGGACTGTTGTCTTGTTCCAGGTGATTTCTTCGAGTTAGCAACAACAAAAAACTTGAGAGGTCATCCTTTAAAACTACGTGTGACTGGAGCAAGGCTAAACCCTTCGAAGAACTTCTTCTCCAAAAGAGTAGTGTAAGCTTGGAATAGTCTTCCTCCGGATGTTCTTATGTCGGAATACTTCAAGTTTTTTAAGCGAGAGTTAGATCGATATAATGGTGCGAGCTACAACACGAACTGAATGCTGCAAGAGTGACGTCAGAAATAAGGTATATATGATACTACTAGCTATATTTAAGTAACATTTCTTTATGTTTGTTATTTTCATTTTAATTCCCATGCTGGGGTCCTCGAGGTCTTCGCTGATTAATTATTTGCACACCTTGGTGACACCGTGAGGGTTCGCATCAGCTGGACCTGGCTGCCATCGTCCATGAGGTGTATGAACGTTCTCCCTTCGTTTGAAGCGCAATGGACCGAGGATGATCTGGACATCTATTTCCGCCTTTGAAATCCCTCAATGGACTCTGCAATAAGCAAGGGAGAATCTGGCTGATTCATGTGACCTCCGAAATGCCCCCGTTGGACCCCCTCCCAAGGGCGAACGTTTTTTTCTCCTAAATATCACCTGGAGTTTTTTTTCACTGTCTGCTCTTTTTCAACTATGTTCCACTGTGTTGGCCTCACCAACATATCGAGATACTATTTTTTGTTACCAAAACTCGCATGTTCAAAAAGGGAATTCAAAGGTTACTCACCTACATCTCCCTCCAATATGCTGATATTGATACTGAAATTTGTATTTTCCCAAAGAATTTAATCTCTGCTAAAAATAGATATCTCTATGTCTTTCTATCATTGAAACACGGCCCAATGTTTTGTCAGTTTACGATCGGGATAATGAATTATGATAGTGAGGTGTTCACCAATCTGGCTAAGGTACATGGATGTTCCGTTGTGACCTGGAGCTCAATTAAGAATCCTCATAGGCAGTTGCACATCCACTTTTAGGACTACGGTGATAAGGTGGAAACAAAAAAGACAAGTAAGACCGGAATGGCCATTTCAGGCTAATTAGCCGTCAGCAGCCAGCTAAATCAAATCCTGGGTGTGGATCACCCGAAAATCCAAACCGCGAGCTTTGGTTCTTGAGATGAACACACTACCATTGAGCCACGGGCCCGTTCTTTTTTCGGTTTTCGATCGGGACTATAAATAATGATAGTGACGTGCTCACCGATCTGGCTAAGAAACCTGGAAGTTCCGTTGTGCCCTGGTGTTGAATTTACAGCCCTCGCAGGCAGTCACATAGAAAATTCGAAATATGATGATAAGGTGGAACCGACAAAACCAAGGGAGACTGAAATGGACATTTCGGACTTATAAGACGTTATCGGCCAGGCATACCCAATCCCGGGTGTGGATTACACGAGATTCGAACCCATGACATTTGGACTTTGAGCATAACCTTGTACCGTTTTTCTACTATTTTGTCGGGTTCCGATCAGGACTATAAATTATGACAGTGAGGTGCTTACCGATCTGCCTAAGGAACACGTATGTGCCACTGTGCCCTGAAGCTCACCTTATAGCACTCGCAGGCAGCCGCCCAGCAACTTGGGCAATATGATGATAATGTTGATACGACAAAGACATGGGTGACCGGAATGATCATTTTTAACTTATAAGCCGTCATACGACAGTCATATCCAATCCCGACAACGAGAAGGGAAACCGAAATGCCCCTTTCTAGCTTATAAGCCGTCATCAGCCAGTCATACCCAATCCAGGTGTGGGTCACCCGAGGTTCAAATCCGCCAAATTTTGTTATTGAGCCAAGGGCCCGTTGTTGGGTTGGTTTGCGATCGTGACAAGGAATTATGATAGTGAGGTTTTCACAGATCTGGCTAAGGAACATGGATTATCCGTTGTGCTCTTAAGCTCACTAAAGAGCCCTCAAAGGAAATCGCAAAGCAACTTTTGGAATATGATGATAAGGTGGAACTGAAAAAGACAAGGAAATTGGAATGGCCATTCCTTGATTATTAGACGTCATCAGCCAGTCATACCCAATCCCGGGAGTGGAGCAACCGTGATTCAAACTCACATCAGTTAACGCCAATTAGTTTGTTCAGCTTTGTTACTTTTATTTTATCTGAGAATAGTAACGGATGTTCTACAGAATAAGTAGTTCCAAGTTTGATTTTTTGAATGAAAACTGGTTAGATTTTAGGCAAGATCAGACGCTATTTATATCTAAGTAGGTGCCTACGCAATTAAAAATTACAGATATAACCTTGTGGTTTGTATACATTGTGCCATAAAATAAAATTAATATAAGACGAGTTAATTTCAAACAAAAAAATCCTTGAATTGGAAAATCCGATCGTTCATCAATGACAAACATGTGAACTCAGGTAATAGCAAGAGGTTTTGTCCAGAATCAAGGGCTGAATACAGCTTTAAAATTATATTATGCAAATTTCTGCAGAGATCTGCCGTGAAAATTAATAATAAGCTTGTCTGACAATATTTCTATTAACAAAAACGGAAACTGGGAACGCAAGCCCATACATAAAAATGTATTTTTTGAAATCATGGAGTTAATCAGAAGAAAAGTGTTTTTGCAGTTTCTAGAGTAGTGTAAGATCCTTTCATATGTCCAACACGGATTGGAGCAAATCGGAGTTATACGAACTGAATCCCCGTACACAAGATGGTGGGCTGGATAGGTCATTTAAGCGCAAATTAGAAATTGCCACCCAACGCCAGTTGAACATCGGAACAGGCAAGGTCCCAGATTATGTTGCAATGGTTGTCCGAAAATCTCAAAGGGTATAGGTTCCGTCCACATCTCCTGATCCTCTGCAGCATTATCGGAGGCATTAGGTTGAAGTTCAAACCGATAAACTATTCCATGGGCATTCGGTGATTCGGCTGTGGTGCGGATGCGAACACAATATAAAAAAACATGCGAGACGAGAAGAGTTGACATTCGAATAAGGCTACACGTTTACTCTTTGTGGTTGGGGTGGGGAAACTGAAGATTGCATCCGAAAGAGTAACAAGGAGTGTTCCGGCAAAATGTTTTACTGTTGCGGAAATTCAAAATTTCAGGAATATGCTTATCATATATTACATGAAAACATGATCACGGTCTCCACACACTTAACTCACATTCCTTATTTGCTAATCGACATGCATTGACTCCGTTGTAAATGAAATGATTTTTTTCCACCTTTCCAGTAGATATAAATATGCTCATGCGTGACTTGAAAAATCTTTGACATATAAAAGCATTCTTCCGTACACAATAATGGATTTTGGTTGGCTCCGATTCGACGGCAGTAGAAACTAACTAATGCAAATTTATTTGCGGGAAAACATATCAAATACTATCAAAGCGAGAGAGTTGTTTGTAAATTTGAGATTAAATTATATCAATTCAGTGTGATCGTTTGCCATTGCAAGCTTGTAATAAAAACGGCAAATGAATATTTAAGGAGAAGTAGAACATGGCGAATCTGCACCGACATTACAGATATTTAATATGATTGAGAATTTTAATTATCAACAAGGAAAGTGCTTCAGAGAATCGAATAAAAAGTTCGGTTAGGATGCATGTAGTTCATAGAAGTGCCGTGGGCTTCTGGGTCATACGGCATCCCGAAAGGCTCTCGACTGAGATGGAGGAACAACGTTTTGTTGACGGTTAACTTACCAATGTCAATGCGATTCTTATTGTTGTGAGGAGTCCTGAGCCAGTAAGCGTAGTGTGGCGTAAACAGTGCTATAATTTGGTAGTGCCCATTTTACGTGCAGAAGATAATATAATAAGAAAAGTTAATTAAGATTGAATCGTATGCTTCTATCTATATCTCTGGCCTTGTCTTAGGTGAATTTAGATGCTTTTATTCATCAAGATTGCAAACGAAGATTCTGACACGTCTATAAGGATAATAGGTGAAGGAGGGAAGGAATACGCTTTATTTTGTAATATCATTCAAAATGTTTAGCAAAAATATAAATGACAGTTCCATAATAACCATGAAATCCAAAAATAAAATTCGGCAAACGTATGTTTTTCAGTATATTTCCTCAGGCCTGTACAATAATATAAGGGGGGGGGGGGGGGGGAGAGTTGCAAGAATTTCAACATTCGATAAACAGTAAGAGTGGGGTGTGGGTTCAGGGCGTTAAGGCGACTGGTTCTGTCAGGGGTTCAGACAGGGAGAGGGGGATTGTATTGACACCTAGTTGGTCGACAAATATAAAAAAGTAAGTGAATGCGTAGATGCCCGTTGATGCGGTCGGAAAGTACAGTCCATCCTTACGTTCAAGGTGAAGAAGGGAAGTGCTCGAGAAACCAAGTCTTATCTTAGTGGCTGGATACATGCGGGCAACAGTCGCGTTTAGGCATCAATGCACAAATAATTTTGCTGTATACCCTAAAAATAGTGGTGTGATAAATAACTGCTTCTGCTCAGCTGTCGGCACGTCCACTTTTGGGAGGCATTCGTCCGTATATTTACTGATACACTTCTCGGGACAGCGTTCTCCTCGTCGACTGTTTTGTATACGAGTGCCATCGTCCTGCAGTGTATTTCTAGCGCATATTATCTAAACTCCATTGCTGAGGAATTCGACTAAGCCTCGTTTGGGACGTAGCGTGACAAAGTTTAATAACTTTATATCGCCATTTCTACGATATAAAGTTATTAAACTTTGTCACGCTACGTCACAAACGAGGCCCCCCTAAACAAGCCACGTGGTAGATGCGTTGGACCAACACGGGGGCCACATCAGGGCACGGCATGCGTTATTCGGGTTGCGCTCCCATAACAAATGCCGAACATGGAGGTGTAGTGGCACACACGACTCTGTCTTGACACCGGGCTCAGGTGGGGGAGGAGGAGAGAGTGCGGTAGATGCAGCGCAAGTCTACTATCACTTTAAACTAAATCACGCGCAAGTCACCGTCCCTGTTCAACTTTCCCATCAGCATACGGTGGACATCGTCGGACTACGATGGTATAAACTGTCGTGTGTGTGTGTGTGTGTGTGTGTGTTTGTGCCCCCTAAACGGGCCACGTGGTAGATGCGTTGGACCAACATGGGGGCCACATTAGGGCACGGCAGGCGTTATTCGGGTTGCGCTCCCATAACAAATGCCGAACATGGAGGTGTGGTGGCATGCCTAGGGGCGGCTAGGACTTAAGGGACCCAGCCGCGCCAGCCACCTGCGTCCTCTCGTGCCTCCGGTCTTCTTGACTCTGTCTTGACACCGGGCTCAGGTGGGGGAGGAGGAGAGAGTGCGGTAGATGCAGCGCAAGTCTACTATCACTTTAAACTAAATCACGCGCAAGTCACCGTCCCTGCTCAACTTTCCCATGAGCATACGGTGGACATCGTCGGACAACGACGGTCGAACTGTCGTGTGTGTGTGTGTGTATGCCCCCTAAACGGGCCACGTGGTAGATGCTTTGGACCAACACGGGGGCCACATCAGGGCACGGCGTGCGTTATTCGGGTTGCGCTCCAATAACAAATGCCGAACATGGTGGTGTGGTGGCACACACGACTCTGTCTTGACAAGAGTAGGTTTCTGTAACCTATTTCTAAAGTGAAGTTAAATGCTGGATGAGACTGATTCAGTTAATCCAGGAGGGTGTACAAATCAGGTTTCCCTATCTTATTTCAAAAATATCATCTACATATTGAACAAAGTAATAAAGGTCCTTCATATCTAGAGAGAGTTGGTTATTCTCTATTTTTTCGATGAATACATCAGCTAGCAGATTTCCAAGTGGTGATCACATCGCTACGACTTCGATCTGAAGGGAAAATTTACCGTCAACGTCAAATTGATCAGTTAACGTAGAGCGAAAGAATGATTCTTTTACGTATCCGATGTTGAAGCCAATTGCGTGAAACGACTTACAACCTCCTCACATAAATATTCTATCCGTTCTGACGGTAATATTGGCTAATAAAGACGCTTCTTCTTTAAACAAAACCATTTAACCATTTCGATTTGCATTTCTTGTGGAATCAATGAATTCAAGCGTGTCCCGTAAGCAGAAAGGTGCTATTTTATCTCCAATTTGATTCGGCAATGATAAAAGTCACTTTGCAATTGCGCAATATAGATAATTTTAGCCGCCTCAAACCTAGAAAATTATTTTGACAGCAAACGCCCGTTTATTACCCTCCTCGAACAGCAAAGAGCTTAGAAGACATATCACACGTCATGTTAAAGACAAAATGTTTATGAGTAATTTATTTTTAGGCTTTCATCTACACATGTTGTCGCTTATCTGTGGTTATGCCCCAACCGTAAAGCCTTCCATTAAACCACTCCTGTTAACACGATCCTGGAGTTAAAAGTGGCTAAAGCAGGGAGCATAACCTACCGATGGTGAGATCTCAGTTCACTTAAAACTCAAAATGATTGTCAAATGGACTGCTATTGTGCCTCGTCTGGCTAGGAGGTCAGAGCTACACTCGGTGGCACAGTGATAAACAAAGAACAATTAAACATCCGCGTTTGAAGGACCTCTGTCTTTCGCTTCCCCCATCCCCATCCACCCTCACAGAATGTTTTGTCGCCGTGGATGGAATCATGTTCCTGATTTGTTAATGTTTATCCATCGTTTGTTAATGTGATCGAACGACGGGCGTGCACTGCAATTCATTTAGTCTCACCGGCGTCAACCGAGGAGCAATTGAAACCCGTGCCTCTATTCCCCCCCCCTCCCACCCCCCGCTTCCTGCTCCGCTAAATCAGGATAGTGTGAAGAGCCTTTGATGAATTCAACCATTTTTGACGGCATCATGCACTTTATTTGTTAATGTTTATCTCAATTCTTGCAAATGTTACTGAACCAGGGGCGTGGAGCCCACTCCGTTTACTCTCACCGGCACATCAAACTACCAATTTTGACATGATTCTTTATAAGTGCGGCGAAAAGCTATCAAGGCCAATGCTCAAACCTACGGAGGTCATTGGAACACCTTGATGCAGCCGCTTTGATGTCGGTCAAAACAGGAACTCATCCTAACGAAGACCAGCTTGGAAATCTAACTAAAATGGAAAATTTTGATCAAATACTTGGTGCATGCACAAATGAAATTCACCTTCCCTTTAGCCATATCTACTTAAGGGTAACAAAAAAAAATTAAAGGATTTACTGTTAAGCAGGTTTTGTAAGGCCAGAACACGGTAGTTGGAACGCCTGATCCTTTAAAATAGTTGGTTACGTTTCAAGAATTCTTTTTTTGCATTTTCCACATACAATCGACCATACTAACGAATTTCAGACTTCTGTTATTTGGCCGATAAAAATCATCCGTGGCGTATTTGCTATTATAGTTGAACTGCTAGGAGTACTGCGTTAGTTCTGTTAGGTGAGAAGCAAGCCAGGGATTGTAACACATAAAAAATATCTACAGAAATAAAGAAGAGGCAAAGCTTTTCGTATTATCAACGAATGCTCTGTGTAGGCAGCTTCATGGGCTAAGTTGACCTCAAAATCACCGACCAGTCGGCAACCATGTTCGCTGACTTTTATTTTGCCGTACATACATCTGGGCATTTTGTCGGTCCCTTGGACATGTGAACCGTCTTCTTCTTCACGGGCAAACTGGATTTCACACATAAATAAGAGAAAAAATAGATATGGCAAGGCAGTAAGTTTGCTACGTTTACGATATTTTCGCAATCGTCATTGTAGAAATCGATAGCTCCCTGGAAAACGCAGTAATTCTGGCACATCTGTCTATCCATAGCAATGTTAAGTTGAAGCGGCATGTGGTTTCCCCTTCTCCTGTTAACCAGGAGACCTGGAAGTAGCGTTCAAAAAGAACAATTTTCACTTCACATCCTAGTTATGACACAATAGGACTCTAACAAATACATAATCGAGCATATCTTTCGGCGAAAGGAACTAAAGAAATGTGTTACGTTTCAGGAATTCTTTTTTTGCATTTTCCACATACAATCGACCATACTAACGAATTTCAGACTTCTGTTATTTGGCCGATAACAATCATCAGTGGCGTGTTTGCTATTATAGTTGAACTGCTAGGAGTACTGAGTTAGTTCTGTTAGGTAAGAAGCAAGCCAGGGATTGTAACACATAAAAATATCTATAGAAATAAAGAAGAGGCAAAGCTTTTCGTATTATCAACGAATGCTCTTTGTAGGCAGCTTCATGGGACTAGGTTGACCTCAAAATCACCGACCAGTCGGCACACATGTTCGCTGACTTTTAGTTTGCCGTACATACATCTGGGCATTTTGTCGGTTCCTTGGACATGCGAACCGTTGCCTAGCGCATATAGGCGAAGTGATAGCGGATAATTTTAAGCCCTAACAGCCTAAGTATTACCCAATAGCTAACGAGATACGTTCAACTTCAAGGTGGCCGCAACCTAAATCACATGAGTTTATTCCGGCTGAATGATTCATCGCCTTCTTCAAATGTCAGGACCATCGATGCAGCTAATTAGATTTGCTAATCCCTATCTGCCACTAAGCAGTAAAAACGAATTCAAACGAGCCCTCTCAATACGAAGATCCTGTTTACAAACAGCTATAAAGATAAATAAAAGGCATTGCTCTTGGCAGGTCTCTTGGACATCTGGAAGTCTTCTTCTTCACGGGCAAACTGGATTTCACACATAAATAAGAAAAAAGATAAATATGACAGATATATAGATAATCAGGAGACCTGGAATTAGCGTTCAAAAAGAACGATTTTCACTTCATATCCTAGTTATGACACCATAAGACTCTAAAAATACATAATCGAGCCCATCTTTAGGCGAAAGGAACTAAAGAAATGTGTTTGTGTTACAAAAAATGGCATATTTAGCTTGTATTTGATATATTCGGTGAAGATGACAGTTTTATTGTTCCTATTTTATATTTGACCATTATGAGCCATTCAACAGTAACGCGTTTTTAGTAGATTAAACAAGATGATTAAATGTCCCGTCCATTTTCAGCTAAATGCTCCAAACATTAGTTATTTAAAAGTATAGGACAGCCATGTTAGTTCCATGTATATCAACGAGGAAACTTCGTTATCCGTCGAAGGGCATAGTGGGTACTGAGATGAAAAAATAAGGGCAATGTCTCTCACTGGTTTACAAGAGTAAAGAATGGTCTGCAGTTCAGAGATTCTACGCGGAATTCTCATCAGAATTCTCAAAACAACACACTTGAACTCCGGTTTCATCTCAAACTGCATTTTCTGATCAAATAAGCAATAGTTTCGGCTTAAACCCATGCGGTTCGCAAGCTCGTGCAATTTGGACACTGTATATTTTCACAGGTGATTTAGAAGAAAATAATCATTTTCATTACCAATGACGTTTTTTTTACTGGACATTTTAGTGGGTGCCCATCAAAGTGACCATTCATATCCGCATCAACAATACTCAGTAGGCAGTAGGGCAGCTGGCCCATTAGCTGCTTTTGCGAACGCAATTATGTCCGGAAGCAAGATTGCCCATTACGACTCATATACATTTATGAGAGGGAGAATATCACAGTCAGCAGTAAGCCAGTCGTGTTATGGATGTATACGCACATTTCGCATTGACACAAAGTACACGCGCAATCAAATGCAGTTTGTGGAAAACTGCACAACCGTTTGATGGTGATTCACTGATGAATGTTCGCCAATTTTTAACGGAACTCACTCCTCCCGTTCTGTCTGGCGGCTCATTCTCGAGTCCCACCAGCAGCCGCATCGCGCCTAGTAGTAATAGAGGCAGCTGGATAATACCGACAAAGATAAATGAGTTTGGGTTTGCCATTTCTGTCTCTTTAGATGTCATCAACGAAAATGATCGAACCTGTAAGAGGCATTTCATAAATAAAATACAAAATAAACAAATTATTTACAGCTTGAAAAACCGTGGGTCAGCCTTTGTCAATCTGAACTACGAATTCTTGTAATGATTTCCATGCAAATAATGGTAAATCCAACATGGGTGACCAAAGGTTTCCGGATAGTGCTTGTCGGGCTATGCAAAAGAAGACAAATAATCTCCACTATTCTTCCATACAGCAAAATAGTTGTTATATTGAAGTGAAAACTCTTAAGTGTGTTTTCATGTGCCTTTCAGAGTTTATTGCTGTTTATTTGAGAAAGAGGCGTGGAATTTCAGAGAAATAAATGGATAATTTGTGAGTGAACACTGCTTTTATTTCCTTTACGATGTAAATCACCATGGCGAGATAGGGGCCCGATAATGCGGGGCTTCATTTGACATATCGGCACAAATATACCTGAACAATGCGCTTTACAGTAAATTCCTTCATGATAATTCCTCCCGATTTGACATGCGAATATCAACCTTCCATGTAATAACAAAGTGGTAAGCAGAGAGCTTCAAGCCCAGTAAGCGTTATATTATGACAAGTAGCTTTCCAGTTTACATTTAAAGATATATTAATTATATAAGTGTCAGAAAAATAAAGGAAGCAGCTTGATATCCCTTTGCCCTATGGTAAAAAATTCCACAAGCACATATGCAGTTACTTATGTATGACTATTCGTATGGATCATTATTTATAAAATGGTAATTACAAATGAGACACGGATGATTATAATGTTATAATGCATGCCCAAAGTAAATTCGCTTAATTCTTCATCACATCTAACTAAACGAAAAGTAATATGAACATTGCAGTTTAAATTAAATACAATCAGTAAAATGTTTCAGGATTTTTATTTGCATTTTCTACATGCAATCGACCATACTGATGAATTTCAGACTTCTGTTATTTGGCCGATAACATGTAATCCGCGGCGTATTTACTTACATTACTGAACAGCTAGAAATACTTTGTTAGTTCTGTCAGTTCAGAAGCCAGTTGGGGATTGAAGTTCATAAAATATCTACAGAAGTAAAGTATAGGCATGGCTGTCCGATTATCAACAAATGCTCTGTACAGGCGTCACATGGTCTAAGTTGACTGCGAAACCACAGACCAGTCGGCATACAGGTTCGCCGACTTTAAGTTAGCCGTTCATACATCGAGGCATTTGACCGGTCCCTTTGACTTGCAAATCTTTCCCTTCCTCATTTCGGCGAAGTTGTAGCGAAGAATTGCAAGCCCCTACATCCTTATTATCACCTCATGGCTATCGAGTATTGTTTAAATTTATAGGTGGCCTTAAACTAAACAGCATGATTTAATTCCGGCTAAATGGTTCATGGCCTTCTTCAAAATTTTGGACGATCGATGTAGCTAATTAGATTTGCTGATCCCTATCTGCTAGTTGGCAGTAAGAATGATTTCATGGTTATAATGCAAAGAAGTACATTCAATATGAAGATTATGTTTACAACCAAATATAAAGAGAAATAAACAGCATTCATCTTGGCAAGCCTTTTGGAACTCTGGGAGACGTGGTCTTCACGGGTAAGCTGGATGAAACATAAATCAGTAAAAATATAGATATAATATGGCAGTTATTTCGCTAGGTTTACGTTGCATTTGCAGTCGTCACTATTGAAACTAATAGCGCCCCTGTAAACGCAGTA
Organism: Schistocephalus solidus; assembly: GCA_017591395.1. NCBI lineage: Eukaryota > Metazoa > Platyhelminthes > Cestoda > Diphyllobothriidea > Diphyllobothriidae > Schistocephalus > Schistocephalus solidus. The sequence continues at coordinate 8,090 of WEDG01002581.1, read as the reverse complement.
CTTCCGGCACAGCCGCTAATCCATATCAAGGTTTTACTTGAAAAGGCATGCGATTTCCTCTCCTCTTTTTAAGCCACATACCTGACATTAGCGTTAAAATGAACGTTTTTCACTTCACATCCAAGTCGTGACACCATAAGACTCTAACGAATCCACTTTCTAATCCATCGTTCGGCGAGAGACGCTTGAGAAATGTGTTTGGTTACAAAGCAAGCGGCATCTTAAGTTTGGTTATGCTATATTCGGTGAAGCTGAGTTTTATTATTCCTGTTTTATATTTGATTATTGTGCGTCAGTCAGAAATAACGCCAATTCATTAGATATAACAAGAAGAGTAAACGTCACATCCATTTTCAGCTTCTATTATAACTGGTGAAGACAAATGATGCATTCATCAGACTTTAAAAGTAGCTGACCGTCATTTAAGTGCCATACGTTGAAGCTTCGTTAATAGTGCAGGAAAAAGTAGGTTTTTTGATGGAATATAAGTGAAATGCCTCTTACTGCTGCACAAGTGTAGATAATGTTCTGCATTTCGGAGATTGTTTGCGGTTTTCTCATTAGAATAGTCACAACAGCATACTTTGGCACCAGTTTCGTCTCGAACTGCATTTTCTGATCAAATTAGCAATGGCTTCGGCTTATGCCCACGTGGTTCGAAACCTCATGCATTGTTATAGGACCAGTACACGCTCATAAGTGATTCTCAGTTCTTAAGCAATTCTGTAATATATCTACAGTTTTGACGGTGCATGTAATCACAGGTGATTTAGAAGAAAATTATTAATTTCATAATCAGTGACGTTACTTCATTGGACATCTTAGCGGTTAACCATCAAAGTGGCCATGCAAAAACGCATCAGCAATACTCAGTAGTAGTAGTTTTAGTAGTAGTAGTAGAAGTAGTAATAGTAGTAGTAGTTTTAGTAGTAGAAGTAGAAGTAGTAATAGTAGTAGTAGTAGTAGTAGTAGTAGTAGTAGTAGTAGTAGTAGTAGTACTCAGTAGTAGGACAGCTGGCCCATCAGCTGCTTTTACGAATGCAATTATGTCTGGAAACAAGATTGCCCATTACGACTCATATGCATTTATGAGAGGGTGAATATTACAGTCAGCAGTCAGCCAGCAAATTTAACGGATATAAAAGAAAAATTTGCGTTGACACGAAGTACACGGGTAATCAAGAGCAGTTTGCGGAAATCCACACACCAGTTTGATAGCAATTCGCTAAAGAACGTTCACAAATTCTTAACGGAACTGACTCGTCCCGTTCTGTGCAGCGGATCATTTTCGAGTCCCATTATCAGCCGCATCGCGCTCATAGTATAAGAACATGAAAAATACCGAAAAAGATAAATGTGCGTGAAAAGGCCATTCATGTCTCATAAGCCGTCATCAGCGTAAACGACAGAGCATGTCGTTGGCATTTCCTAAATTAAAACTTTCCAAAAACAATAAAAGGTATGTACAGCTTGCAGTACCGTTGGTCAGCCTTCGTCAATCTTAAAAACGACTTTTTAGTATAACCATGCAAAATTTGAAAAGTCCAACACGGGTGACCATAGGTTTTCGGATAGTGCTCTTCGGACTTTGCAAATGAAGAAAAATAATTGCCGCTACACTTACATTCAGCCGATGAAGGCGAAACTCGATAGCTTGTTAGTAGGTGCCTTTGATGGATATTTGCAGTTTTTTGAGAAAGACACGTGGAAATGGGGGAGAAAGGAATGGGTTATGTGTGAGTAAACACTGCTTATATTACACTAACAATGTTAAACACCGTGGCGAGATAGAGTTACAATAATGCGGGGCTTCATTTAACATAACGAAGTGTATGGCCTTAAACCAGCGCTTCCTACGAGCATGATAGAAGGCTAGTAAACCGTTCATAGGAATCACCGCTCTGGATGCAAGCAACCATGAAACTAATCAGAAGACTCCAGAAATTCTATTAAAGTCTACGATTACGAAGCTGTTATCTATGGGCGCAAAATGGCGCTAGATATCGAATTTTCGTCGTATTTACCATTTGTCTTTAATTTAAAACTGATTTAATCAAAAAGACCTCTCATACATTAAAGTGCTTTTTCGCGTAGGGGCTGCTAACGTTTTTCAGCTGACCACTTCGACGTTTGGTGATTATGTAATTTTCGCATGTTTAGAAAGATTGGATTTTCAAATATTTTGTAATCCTAAAAAGAATGGTGTTCCGATTTCGGGAAAAGATTCTCAAGCTAAATTTGGTGGCCTTCATTTTAATGTTCTTTTTATCCCTTTTATCTGAAATAAGCTACGATGGCTTCGAGTTACGAATCGTAAAGAGCTTCAATTATAATGAGGAGATCAAAGCACATTTTGGGCTAAGTTATTTACTTTTACATGACATAAAGTAATTGTTGAGCATCTAAAGGAAACTGTCGTTTATATCCCCTTTTTTACGTGATTAGGTTGATCATGCTTTCAACAAGATTATTAAATTGTCGTCGATGTTCTTCAGCTTATTCGACTTATACTGCAGAACGTGGTCGTTTTTACGACTCAACTCGCTCATCTTCGTCGGGATTATTGCTAATCAGTTCTCAGTATGCTAGCTTAATATTTTAATAAAGACTATGGTTCTAGTATTACGATGTGGCCCTGAGTACCCATCCTGATATGTACCTCTGATGGCGCACGTATGATTAAGTCAGAAACAAAATTCGCTACGACAGTCTGGGTGCTGTAACGCAGCTGCTTATTGAGAGCCCTAAACATGGAGGTGGCCTGGATATGTTAATAATATAGGCAAATACCCATGTGCGGATTGAATAAGTCACGCTGGGTCATCAATGTTCTGTAGTATGCATCGGTATGGCAGAAAACGGTTAAAACTAAGTTGAAGTAGATGAGCAAATTTAACAAGAGTCATTGCATGTTCCTAGCTTAGCATTGCCACAAAAATAGTTTTTTGTCAAAAGGCAAGTATATAATTAAGCAATGTTTGCAATGAATCTGTATTGTAAGCAAAGTTAATAGCAGTGTAAATTTTATTCACTCTTGGCTGTCCGTTGAGGTTTTTGCTGATTGAGACACCATACAATGTCATCCTACATGACAGCTGATATCAAAATAAAGTCTAGTGATATTTTAGGAGAGATGATGATGTCAGTACATTCAAAAGGCAATCATTGATGTCCACTGTGGGTCATGAGGTAAAATAAAAGGCATGCAACTTAAAAAAACCGTTTTCCGAACAAAGCACATGTTTGTAATGTAATTATTTATTTGGTTATCTTTACAATATTTCTGTGGTTCCCATTCGTACGTCACAAGTTAATCCGAACTGAAATGCTGCACTGTCATTTAATTATAAAAACCGTCATTGAGAACAGTCAAATGTCCATTTAATGATGAGAGGGTTTTTTAATTTTTCTCTCCCCTGATTCTGTGCGTTTGAGTTTGAAATGAGCCAAACTACAAACATCAAGGGTTTTTAACCATGCCATTACAGTCTGTCTCACATTTTGTAGTATTATCAGTAACAACATGCAAGTACAGATACATCCATCATGCACAAATACACATAATCAATCTTCTAGGTCTTTACCTCATCTTACGTCTTGGGCCACGCACTACAAAGAAACAAAGTTTCATTCTTTAGACCCCAATTCGGCACTAGATATCTCTCAACCAATCTCTTCAATAGTGCTTTCGCACATTGACTACTATTGGCCGAAGGTTCGGGATGAATATACTTATAAGAGTTTTCAATGAGCTGTAACTTTTATCAACGCATTATCGTCAGATACAGGTCGCTGATCATTTACAGTTAAAAGTAAAATATTCCAAAGATGGTTCTCGTTGAATTTTTAATTATCACATTAGGCAACTCAAGGGTCAATGCCATTTGTAATCTGCCTCATTTGTGCTGCCTTCGCGTCTGCTGAACCGGGTATGTTTACCAGTCGTCGTTTCTTCAAACCATTTTCCTAGAGACAATTCGGGTGAATTTGAAGCCGGCAACGGACTTCGCATTCAGCACTGTCGTTCCTGCTTATAGTGAGGTATGCCAAACACAAATGTTTGTTATGATTTATATAACTGAATAAATTTCCAAATACTCGCATTACCGGCTTGGGTAGGTTTTAGAAAACCCAACGTGGGCTATCGGAACTTCGGCTAATCCCTGTGCAGCTCCCCAGCCATGTATTCAATTTTATCCACGTGCGTTTTCATTGGCACAAATTGCTTATTCATATTTCTGTTTAATTAATAGGCTGCTTATTGAAAACATTAATTTAATAAATCACATTCTCCATCGAAAAATATTTTTATTAATTTTATAGGACTGAAATCCAGCTGTTCAGCATTATATGTTTTTCATTTTTCTGATACGTTGGACTCTAAGACACTAAATTATGTTAACAGGAAAACGAAGTCTTCAGATATCTGGAAATTTGGAGAACGGATACGCAGCCATCACTCTTATTCCTGAAAAAGCAACCTTGCCTTCAATCGCGGTGGTTATGATGCAAGGTGACGAATGGTTCCCAGGTGCTTTACTCTCGGAAAATACCCGAACGCATTAAAATGCATTCTATAATGCAAGAAATGGTAAATTTGCATAATGCCATGTTTTTTTTCACAGAACTACCCGGTGTTCAATGTATCGCAAAAATTCACCTAACGCGCGATTTCACAGGATCACGGATTTTAGAGTTTAACGAAGATATCAAGGTAGCCCGGTAGATAATATTGAACAATGTTTATTGTCTGTTTCAAAAATTTATCTTTAAGCATTTGATGCCTTTATCTTTCAATTGTTTACGTTTTCAATTATGAATATTTGAATGACGCCAGCTCCATTTTAGGCGATCATATTACACGGAAATATAAAACATTATTCTGAGTTGGAACCTGCAAGTGTTCTGCAAGTGCTGAGGCCTTACGGTAAGTCAAACATTTTAATTTACAAATAAACTGATAAAGATAGAGACTTATGGACAGTAAAATTAACTCTGTATTAAACTTTGAAGACCAAAACAAAGCGAACCAGCGCACGCTCCTGCGAGTCACTGGAAAAATGGAGACTAGTCGCCAATCTTTCACCCTGACATCCGGTCCTAGCAGTGTTGCAGAATACGTTCTTATGCCAAGTGAAGAAACAACCACGCAGACAAATGTTGAGCATGTTTTCGACTGGCCGGTCGAATGCAACTGAGAAGGAAAATAAACGAGACCTGCTGCTGACTTCGTTAAAAAAGACTAATTCTTCAGAAGCCTTATGTAAGCGGAAAAATTAATTTAAAGATAATAAAAAGTGACTTCGGTTTACTTTATATAAAATACGTCTGCGACGGCGAAAGGTTATACAAGATTATTGATGAAGAGAATGGGATTGGCTAAGAGAGCATGCAAAATCGTAACCCTCTGTCACCACTTACTCTTTCAATAATCATAATCTTTATACTAGCCTTAAACTTATGCAAATCAATAACTTTCTTGAGTTAAAAAGCAACCATCTAACCAAAACCACACTACGCAAATCAAATAAGATGTATGATATAGCAACGTAAATGGCAGAGGTACTATTGAAAAGGAAAAAATATAGTTAACATTCGCGACCTTTGCTAGTCGGCCTTCAAATGCTGACGAATATTTGCTTGTTCTACGAGTGTTGGACTGCTTATTTAAAAAGCTGCTCAAAAACCTTCACAATGAATCCGCTAAAAAATTCAGTCGTGAAATGAGCCAAAAAGCTTTGAAAATTTTTGGGAAGTGGGTGATTTCATGCTGCAAATATTATTTTATTAAAATCTCCACACGTGAGGATTTCTTTGCTCAAGCGGCATAATATGGTCTGGTCCGCTAGTCGAACGTTTAGGTTTTACGACGCTGTTCCACAGTGCAAGAAATGTAAAAAAATTACCGTGGAATACCTTAGAATGCATAGCTTTAACTTCATGCTTATAATGTGATTGAAAATCAAACTTCATAGAGACCTACAACTCGAGCGAAAGGCAGGGGGAGTCCTGAGTTACAAAGGTATTTTTTTCAACCGGATAATTATGTTCAAGCGATAATGTAAATGGACGGGTGGTAAGAGCGGAATCGGATAAACTTGAAAGAACAGGGGTGGAAGGGACTGATAATAAGACAACCAGTGATTGTTCGAGTAAAAAAACCTCCCTCTGTGGAGGAGGCCCGTCATTCTTACGAAATTTGCACGGTTGGGCAACTAATTCAATATAAAAATCGACACAAAATAAAAATCTATTGCGGTTATATGTAAAGACTCTTTAGGATAAACACACCATCTTCATATGCCGGTGCAACTGCGGCAAATGACGAAGGTAGCAACATAGCCGGTCTTGCAACCTAAATATTATGAGATAGAAACGAGTGAAATCAATATATATATATATATATATATATATATATATATATATCGGGTTTATAATTTCTGAAATTATTAAGTGCAGGACATGGAGTCAGGTGATTCGGACATGACTTTTTAGGGTCAGACCCGAAATTTCAATGAACATTTGGGTCGAAGACAATCAACCACTGTGGAATAACCACGTAATGCCCATTCTACAAACAAGTAGTACTACAAGTAGTATGAATCTTATATGGCAAAGACGTTATACCGTACTTCCGACATAGATACTAGCTAAAAGCCCAGACACGTGTTTCGCCGATGTTTCTGCTGCTGTGTGACACAGCAACGAGGGGTTCAGCTCCTCAGTGGGTCCCCCAGCGTTCTCTATGCGGTTTCTGGTATATGGACTCCAGAGAATAATCGGGTAAATAATTTCTGAAATGATTAAGTGCAGGACATGGAGTCAGGTGATTCGGACATGACTTTTTAGGGTCAGACCCGAAATTTCAATGAACATTTGGGTCGAAGACAATCAACCACTGTGGAATAACCACGTAATGCCCATTCTACAAACAAGTAGTACTACAAGTAGTATGAATCTTATATGGCAAAAGACGTTATACCGTACTTCCGACATAGATACTAGCTAAAAGCCCAGACACGTGTTTCGCCGATGTTTCTGCTGCTGTGTGACACAGCAACGAGGGGTTCGGCTCCTCAGTGGGTCCCCCAGCGTTCTCTATGCGGTTTCTGGTATATGGACTCCAGAGAATAATCGGGTGAAATAATTTCTGAAATTATTAAGTGCAGGACATGGAGTCAGGTGATTCGGACATGACTTTTTAGGGTCAGACCCGAAATTTCAATGAACATTTGGGTCGAAGACAATCAACCACTGTGGAATAACCACGTAATGCCCATTCTACAAACAAGTAGTACTACAAGTAGTATGAATCTTATATGGCAAAGACGTTATACCGTACTTCCGACATAGATACTAGCTAAAAGCCCAGACCCGTGTTTCGCCGATGTTTCTGCTGCTGTGTGACACAGCAACGAGGGGTTCGGCTCCTCAGTGGGTCCCCCAGCGTTCTCTATGCGGTTTCTGGTATATGGACTCCAGAGAATAATCGGGTAAATAATTTCTGAAATTATTAAGTGCAGGACATGGAGTCAGGTGCTTCGGACATGACTTTTTAGGGTCAGACCCGAAATTTCAATGAACATTTGGGTCGAAGACAATCAACCACTGTGGAATAACCACGTAATGCCCATTCTACAAACAAGTAGTACTACAAGTAGTATGAATCTTATATGGCAAAGACGTTACAAACTGTTCTTCTTCTGTAAGATTTGTAGATGATATGATTGATTCAAAGTTTGCAAGGAAGTCAAGGTAATTGGAATCCGATGGATTGTACTTCATTCCTTTGGACAGCACCTTTTCTTCGGTTTTTGTTAGGACTTTCGAGGATAAGTTTATGACTTTATTTGGAACTCGTATCATTGTGACTTTCATGAGAATTCTCTCCACTTTCGTCAAGATGCTTCTCTTTTTAGTCGTTCTAGTTCTGAAACGTGCGTGATAGTTTCCTGTAGTGTTTTTAAATACGTGTGCAGGGAGTTGGTCATGGCAAAAATTGCATGTTTTGTTCTTTCTGCTCCTTGGATCTACGAAGTCGATAGTGTAGTGTCTGTTATAAATGCTCCAAGCATTTGATAGCCGTAACG
>WEDG01002580.1:0-20908 GCA_017591395.1 Schistocephalus solidus | reverse complement strand
TCGGTACTTCGTTCAGTTACGTATTGCTCAGGTTTGTAATTTCATCCTCGCTTATTTTCTTTCTGGTCATCTGTATTTCAACTGATTCATAGTTTTGTTCAAATGACTTCGTTCTTTTTCTCTTTTTTTCGCTTAATATTGTGTCGATTGAACACAACCCTTTCCTTGTGATGATTATAGTTTAGCATGCTGATGTTTTTCAGCTCATTTGCATCGGGTTTCGGCGATTTAATTGTGTTATGTTTGATGAGGACTGCTATTTTTTCCAATAGGAGATCGAGGTCTCCTTCTAATCTCAAAACTCTGGTTGTGACTCCTCGGCATCCATCACAGTGTGTCAGTCCTTCCCTGTTTAGATTAGTTTTGGTTAAGTTCAGTAGTGCACTGCTTTCTTCAATATTGCTGCTTGGTGGTTCTTCTCGGCATGATCCGAATGAAACTGAGTTAGCTTAATTTTAAGATTCCGATATTCATTTTTGTGCACCTGACTATCACAATGTCTATCAAACTTATAGCCTGATCCTGATAAACGCAGACGATATGTGATCCAATGACAACTTATTTCGTTGAGTCTTGACTTCGGGTATAGATTATTGGCCAAAAATCAAAAGCTTGGAGTCGAGCAAATTTCAAACGGATGTCCAACGACGCCGCAATATGAACATAATGAGCAATAAATGCGCCTACTCGTTCAAAACCACTTAAAAAACAATAATAGATAGGAAGAATATTCATGAACGACGCAGCCGTTTGTAGAGGTCAAAGGTTCTGGATAACTTCACATCTTCAAGTGGTTTTGCACTGTTGGTTCACGGAGCGGTGTTCAGTTTGTATTGGTAAAGAGGTTGTTTTATCAAGTCGACGAAGGTGATAAACGAATTCCAATTTGATGTCATTTTGTGAGGAAATTTGGCACAAGAAAAATTCCCAAAAATTCAGAAAGCAATTACGTACGTGCAGTTGCAGCGTTAATTCCAGGATCAGAACGAGCGATGTGGTAACTTTTTTCAAACTGCCAAGCCGGAGAACAAACAATATACGTGGTTCCCATGCACACGATGAACTTGATAATTTCTTTTTTGACTAATTGGGCTGGTTGCATCTCTCCCCCATGGACGACGCAGTAAGTTTTTGTGACTTCGTGTCGGTCGTTCTAAATAACCTCTTGGAATTTGTGCCAATCGAAATTCTCAAGCCCTACGCTTCGGAATCCACCGTTCCAAATTTCTTTTAAAAAAACTTAAGAAATTGAGGAGGCAGTTAAAAGTCCACTCTACTAGTTCATTATCTGTGCATCTAAGGATCGAGGAGATTGTTGCATTAGCCTCTAAGATTCATCTTGCACATGACAGAGAGAGAGGGAATCTTGCACACTCAGCACCAGCAAGGCACTGTCTAAGCAAAAATTAGTAACGAAATAAAGTTATCACAATGTGTGCAGATAAAATGTACAAATACTTAATAATGTAGACATAACTTGTCCTGCTATGTCAACAGTTAGAGATGTTTTGAAAATAATGGTGAACTAGAAAAATAGGCAGTAAAAAAAACTCCTACCTTTAAAAAGGAGGCAGAGTTCAATTGGCCTTCATTTTTGAATAGAAGGTAGGAGAAAAAACTGCTTAGGGAAAAATGGCCAGGCGGTAGAGTAGAGTAATACTACAGTAGCATTTTAGAATAAGATAATGAAACGTCGAGATGATTCGTTCTTGATCACTTAGGCGTATGAAACAAAATCTCACAAAAATGCGTCAATTAACTTAAGTTCTCAGCATCTTATGATCCAGAATTGAATTCTGATGATGGTAAGTATCCAAAGAAACGGCAGCATTTTAGACTGTGGACCACCGAATGTGAACGTCCAAATGACTTTGTCGTTTGGATGACTGGTGATATAAAGAGACATCATAGTTCATGGGCGACTCGAGGTAGCGAAAATATAGTTTCAAGAGGGTCACTTAAATTCCCGATGGTCGTTTCTCCAAGTAATGGTGAAAGTTACTGGGAAAAGATGACGAAAATAAAAGGTTAATGGAATCAGTGTTAAGATAAATGTGCAGTGTTCGCTTGAATCCAGATAGACTAGTTAAACGACCTAATTTCAATTGGCAAGTTATTCCAAAGAAAACTATACCTAGAAGCAAATAAGAAAGAGCGTTTACACGTGAAGGATGCAGGGGGAGGTATAATGAGTGCAGAATTGCTTCGGTTATAAGGAAGACTAACGGGGGTAATGAGAGAAAGCTTGGGGAGAGTTGAGCTAGTATTTCGTCGGAAAAGGAGACAAAAGCCTGCTTCAAATCTCCTGACTCAAAGAAATTTTAGCTTCGTTAGCTGGCATCTTGTTCAGTAGGAAGTAGTTGAAAGAGTTGGAAATAGGAGTTTTTTAGTGAAATGTATTTCGAAATTTTCAATTTTTCAGCGGCTGGATTCGTTCATTAAACCGAAGAAAGGACAGCAAAATTCAAGAATGGGAAGTACAAACATACGATAAAGTCTTAATTTAATTTCAGGAAGGTAGAAATTATAAGAAATAAAACCGCAAATCTGAGCAGATTTGGCCGTAATTCTATCGGCGTGAGGCGAAAGATCTAAATTATTGTTGGAGGAACATTCAATCATAGGGCAACCTTCAAAAATAAGAGGTTGCGGCAGCCTTACAGGCCCAAAACTCATGTAGCGACACTTAGTAGGTGAGAAATCCATTAGCCATGTGGAGCTCCAGGCTGAAAGAGCGTCTAAGTCTGAATGAATTTGTTCTAGGCACCGTTCGGTCGTAGAGTTAGAGAAGGAATACACGCATTTGAGGTCATCAGCATAAATAAAAGATTGAGAATGTTTAACTTTCAAGGAAATATCATTTATATACAGTAAGAACAACAAAGAACCTAATACGGTACCTTGAAGGACACCACTAACAATCGGGTTAGCACTTGTGTATGAGGACCCTACTAAAACATTTTGCTTTCCATCATTTAGGTATGATCTAATAAAGTCAGTAAGGGGACTTCGAAATCCTATAGCTTCTAGTTTAGCTAGAAGTCGTTTATGAGGCACTTTATCGAATGCCTTACTAAGATCAAAATAGATAACTACCACAGAGAGATGATCATTACGTAGAGAGGTTAGTAGATTTAGAAAAGACATGTGGCAGGTTTCACAAGAGCGGTCCGGTAAAAAGCCATGTTGGGAAAAGTTGATAATTTGATTGCTTATGCAAAAATCTGTGATATGTTTTGCAAATAGTTTTTCGAAGAGTTTAGCAAGAGAGGGCGTTTTATGAACACCGCAATAGTTATGAATGTCCGAGCGGGAACCAGATTTAAAAACTGGTATTATAATAGAAGTTTTATAATAATCGGGGAAGAAATCATTTTCGAGAAATACTGAGAATAACTTGCGTAGTAAAGGTGGAAAATCCCTTAACTGTTTAATAAGTGAGTTTGGAATGTTATCAGTTCCAATGGAATGTAAATTTATTTATTTAGAGCTATTTTTTTAGGTGAGCTATTTCTTTTTGAATACGTGAAGGCGAGAAAGTAATGGTTGTTAGAAGTGAATTTGAAAGCCGAGGAATTGTGGGAGTGGGGCTAGTTTCAGAGGTAAAGTGGTTGGCAAAAAAAAAAACAATTTAAAAATTCTGCTTTGCCGAAATCGTCTGTAACAAATTTTTTGTTACAGCCGAGTAAGGGCGGAGTTACATTCAGATGCTTAGCGGATGACCGAACATGGAAGATTTGAGCAACAGATTTGGATGAATTGGCATCACTAAGTGCCCATCGTTGATTCTCCTCTAAACGAGGATATGAAATTCATCTTTTACTAAATGAAGATAAAAACTTCATTCTCGAAGACTTTGACGAGGCAGAATTGTTTAGTGCTTTCTTTGCAAATCCTCTTACGCTGGAATCTGAACCGGATTCGACGTTTCAACCATTCTCACTAAATGTTATCAGCACCATTTAATTCTCCTTATAATTAATTCGTTAGCAAATAATTCGTCTAAAAAAACTCACACTCTTAGGGGACTAATGGTATTCCAAAATCAGTTATCAAGGGAGTGCCAATCTTCCCCTGATTGTTTAGTCATATATTCCCAGTTTATCTTTTAAACAGATTCTTTCCTGACTCATGGAAGAAATCTATTATTCTTCCTATCTTCAAGTCGGGATCTCGTTCGGACGTAAATAATTATAGAGGCGTTCACAAAACCCCGACTCTAGCAAAATTTCTTGAAAAACAATTTTACTCAAATTCTCGACTTTTGCCTCGAAATAAGCTTTTATGAGGCTCGCAATATAGCTTTCTACCTGGAAGATCATTCGATTTCTGTCAATTAGCTTTTCGTTTCCACGTCATCTCCTTTCGTAATGAGCAACAGTCAAAAGTTGTGATCTACTTTGGCTTGAGCAAAGCTTTTGAGAAGGTACTGCGCAGTCGTCTTCTGGTGAAAATAGAAGCCCTGGGCATCTGGCCTCCTCTCCTTGACTTTATTGGTTCCTACTTCTCTAACCGCAGCCAGAAGGTCTTAGTTGGTAATAGCTACTGGACGGCTCAGACGATCACGAGTGGCCTTTTTCAAGGCATGGTTCTTGGTCCTCTCTTCGTAATTCTATACATAAACGAAATTTCAACTGTACTCAAAAATTCACAAAATTTTGTTTACACTGATGATCTCAAGTGCAGTAACTCATTTTTCTGAAGACACCGCCAATAGTTGCGTTGATAAAATCAACACTGATCTACTTATACTCTCACGTTGGAACTCTATTTGGCAGATGGAATTTTCTCCGTCCAATAGTAGCTTCCTGAATCCCTAGTATTTAAAAATAGTACACTTTTAAACCGATCAACCATAAGAGGCTTAGGTCTAAGTTACACGAATAAGCTAGCATTATCGCCCCATGCAGATCGAATTTCTGCAAAGGTTGCACAGATATGTGGTTTTATATCATATGTGGTGACAACCATCAGCCTCATCTAAGCATAGACGGTCATGACCTAAATGTGCCCGGGGTAATAAAGGATCTTGGCATATCATATTCTAGTAGTCTTAATCTGTCAGAGCACTGCGCTCTGATTGTCTCGAAAACACGCCAAACCACTGGGTTTATTCTCAGACATTTTAAAACTGTCAATATTAGGACCAGCATTTATAAAATGTATGTCAGACCTAGTCTGGAATACTGCTCATTTCTATTTAGTCTTCTGCACCGGAGTAAACGGAGGAAGAAAGAATCAGTCCAGCACTTCTTTTCTAAAAGATTTTTCACTTCAGAGCACAGAAACCTGTCCTACCAACAACACTGTGAGCTTACAAGCCTCGACCCGTTGTGCCTACGTAGATTACAAAAGGGACTATTTTTTTCTGTTTAAAATTTTTAACAGTTTTACCTTTAACCCCCTTACATCCCTGAGGCAGCTCGACCACTCTTGGCGCACCAGTCATTGAGATGTATTTTTATTTCTTCCTTTGGCACGCACCGTTAGATACCGTCAGTTTTTTCGGTAAACACTAAAACAATCTGGAATAAACTACCCAGAAGTATTAAAATTCAGCAAAACTATCGTTTGATTACGAGAGCTGTCATTAGTTTTCTACATGCAGGACACCTTCCACAAATTTTGGGTGCTGACTCTCTGGAAGTTCTCTTCCGTTCTGATGGCGTCCACGGACTCTGTATCCGGTGCCGGACTTCATGCTGAAGGCAATATTACTGCACTGCAGTCCGTAATCGGGTTATTCCTCAGTCGACAGCGAGCAGCCGTTCGCCGGCATACCTGCTGCTAGTACAGATCACCTGATCCACAACAATGAAAGGAGAAGTACTACACCAAGCACCTGTGTCAATACTACCCTGTCCTGAAAATTAATCCGTTCAACAAGCTGCAGTTTTTTCTCCTGAAAACACTATCAAGAACGATCAGGAATTTTTTCACTGTCAGCTCGACCCCCTACTGTATATCCCTTTTGACCTTGCCTGTAAACTGGCAATTTATAAATAATTGATAATGTCTTACTTCCGGAAATAAATTTAAAACTATACCGCAGGTTTTTTATTCTGTGAATTTAAACTGTGCCACGTGGTTTAAATTTTGAGCAGCAAGAAGACCGATTTCAATCAAGTTTTTGCACTGAAACAAACCATCCACAGACATTAATTGAGTCAAATTTCTGAATCAATTAATTGAATCCTCCGTCCAGTTTCCTTCGATAGCCTCATTGTTTGACCAGGACAGTTCTCCAGATCGAGCACCCTGCCGGAACTCTTGGCTAGGCCTTATCCAACCAGTCCAATCCAGTCTTTAGCTGCTCGTCAGGGTTTCTCAGGAGTATCTACAAAATAAGCTGATTCGTTCATTATCCATATTCTGTTTAAATGATTGTGAAATTTATATCAAGATACTCGGTATAACAAATAATTTCAACAACTTACACTAGCAGACGTAGTTAAGAGCGTTCTGAGGGCTTTCAATAATTTGCAAAAAAGGCGGAGTAGATAATTTATATACTACTTATGTAACACCACTTGTAGTGAAACTTTCACCTAGCCACTCGTTAATTCGTAAGTCACCACACAAGAAATCAAAAGTCATGCCAAAAGCCGGGATTTAGCCCGCGACCACCAGTGCTATGGCCACGCTCGCTAACCACTCGACCACCTCATCATGGAGGCGGACGCTCTCTCAAATTAATATTCACGCTATTGACGGCAATACCATATATGGTGGCTGTCAGAAACTGTCCATGAAGCTAAACCAGCTCGAGGATGAGATAAGACAAATGAGTCTGCATTTAAAGGCACCTCTAATGCAGTAAATGTCACAGAGGAGTCCACTGACCAACTTACTAGGAGCAAAACTATTGATACTTGAAAAAAGGGTATCCCAAGAATTTCGGCAGCTACTAAGACTACCGAACAAAAAGTAGCATTTGCGCAGGACAAAATCAGTCCACCTTAAACAAAAAAGTCTTCCAAAACGCAAATCTGACACCAACAAGGAAAACGTTAATCGAAAACCGACTTCGAGAGATGCCTCAAAAAAAACTTCAACAAGGGGCTTCGACCAGTGCCTCGTTCATCGCAGGAAATACTGCGATTCACACACCAAGCACAAGCATTGGTATTGATTTCCCAACCGAAACTACCATTTGCGATTCAAACTCGTCGAAGCCATAGAATTCGCCGAAATCAAAAAAAGGAACAAAGCCAACATATAGCCAAGCAGCATCCGCTCCGTTATCACCAGTGCGCAGCGTGAAACCTTCCCACCAGATAGTGGACGATAGCATCGTTGGTACAAAAACTGCCACTGACAGGAAAAAGGCTTCATAGTACAGGGACTACCTGAATCAACAGTTAAAACTCCCGAAGACCAATTTCCGAAGACATGAACCACTTTCATGAACTTCTGAATAATATGCTGGAACCCAATACGTTGATTGAATTGGAAAAAGCCTTCTGCCTTGGAAAATGGCCCTTAAGCCAATGTCAAGTAACACGTGCTAGGCCACTAAAATTTATCTTGACCAGTAGCCAGGAAGCCAGGCTCATTCTGTCTAGGCGTTTTAGTTAAAAAACTCAAACCCTGGAGTTTTTTTAACAGGACTTCGCACCTGTGGGAGGAAAAAAGGTTATCGACGTGTCAGCGAACTGAGACAGTGGCTCAGCGAAGGGGAAACAAATTTGGTTATTTAGAAAAATCAAGTTATCCATCGTCTATTGTTCTCCCTTTGGAGAGGTCCGTTCCGGATGACCACGCCGTCAACCCAGTAAAGGGTGGCTCACACCCGACTGTAAGCACTTACCGGGCAAACCGAAAACTAACATTCTTAAACACCAATGCACAGAGTATGTTATCGAAGCTCGACGAGCTTAATATTCATGTCTGTGCACTATCTCTTGATATAATTTCCCTAACAGAAACCTGATTGTCCCAACAAGTGGACGACCGGGAGGTAACTTTGGCTGGCTACCAACTGTTTAAAAAAGACAGGAAAGGGCGTCAAGGAGGAGGCGTACGCAAATATGTGAACAGTGAACTTACAGGCGATATGGCTTTCCATAAAAGTGCCAGGTTCATCAAGTCTAGATATCCTGACAGTCTACCATCCACCGAGAAGAGTCCCCGCAGCCGATGCTTTCCTGCTAGAGGAGCTTAAAAATATTGCTACGCGATTGAATATCCGGATCTTACGCAGCATGTCACTTTTCCAACAAGGGTGCGCGAAGGACAACAGGTCAATTGTCTGGACCTCGTTCTCACGAAGTCACAGGACAGCATCGACGAAGTGTAATGTCTACCGCCGCTAGGTAAAAGTGACCACGTTGTATTGCTATGGGAGTACCCGCTATTTTCTATACCAGAAAGACCCACAATAGTCAGAAGGAAAATGTGGCAAGGCGATTTCGGTGGAATGAGGGCCGAACTTATGCACACTCAGTGGGAACCTTTATTCTTTGGAAACATAACCGAGGGCTGGGGACCGTTCCGGAACATACTGCACAGGCTCATCAAAAATCACAGTCCAATTTTGAGAAAGAGGTTAACCAACAGACCACAATGGTTTACGCAGGCCTTAAAAATCGAAGTTAACAAAAAGCGGAGACTGTGGAAAAATCGCTTACGGATGGAACTCCTGCATCTCTAAATGCGTATAAAATTAAGAGAAAACGGGTCAAGGGACTAATTGTTAGAACAAGATATAATTTTGAAGTGGACCTGCTGAACTCGGCCACCGTGAAACCGAAACTATTTTACGGTTAACTCAGACAGAATACACGAAACAAGGATTCGATACCCCTGCTGAGGACCGCCGGGGGCGCAGACCTTACTGAAGATGGTACGAAGGCTGATCATCTTTATGAATTTTTCCGGTCAGTTTTGACATAGGAAACGAGATATGATTATCCTGCCGATGTCTTCAAAGTGGATAAAATAGTCGAGACTGTTCAATTCACCGAGACTATTGTCCTCAAGGAACTTTTTGTGAATCTAAGTCACCGGATCCCCATGAAGTACCTGCTAAGATCTTAAAAGAGCTCGCGAGAGAGTTGGTAAAACTACTCTCTTCGCTATTTCAAACATTCTTCGAGACTGGAGGTCTACCAGCCGATTGGAAATCCGCATGGATTACGCCGATCTATAAGGTTGGAAGCCGGATCTCCACAAACAATTATCGATCGGTCAGTCTTACTTCAATTTGCTGCAAAATCAAGGAAAAAATAATTAAGCAACAACTAATAAAGTTCCTAGAACATAACTATCTGCTGTCCGATGTCAAGCACGGTTTCCGTAGAGGTAGTTCCTGCGTCATAAATTCACTCTACTGTTAAGAAAGTTGGACTGAGGTGGTTGATAGAGGAAATAAAGTGCATGCAGTTTATATCGACTGCAAAAAGGCTTTCGATAGCGTGCTGCACCACCACCTTCTGTATAAACATAGCCACATAGGAGAAAGAGGTAGACTTATGACATAGATAAAAACTTCCTAATTGGCCGCTCACAAACTGTCCATATCAGTGACCACCAGCCGGCAAAGGTTGACATTGAGAGTGTTGTTCCCCAAAACTCGTTTCTCTGCCATATTTTGTTAATTGTCTGCATCAACGATTGTGCCAACGAACTGGACTGTGATATTGCCATGTTTGCTGATGATCTAAAACTTTGGCGCGTCATTCAAATTGCGGCTGACGAAGAGAACTTGCATACAGAAATGGTCAAATTACTGGCTCTTACCGTTCAATGACAGCAGGTGCAACATCATACGAGTCAGGAAAAGCAATCTTTCAACTCGTAAGGTTTACCATCTAAATGACCCTCCATTGAAAGAATTGGATGCTCAAAAGGACCTGGGAGTTTGGACAACACCCTCGCTTAAACCCTTCCTGCATTGCACAAAGGTAATAAAGTCAACGATTCCGATTCTGTACCTCTTCAAAGGAGCTTCTTCAGCCTTCAATACCGACTGCTTCACCAAAGTCGTCGAAACCTTCGTGCGGCCGCAGTTGGAGTCCGCTATCCAAGCTTGGAGACCTTGGGCGGCGAAGGACATCAAAATCCTCGAAAAGGTTTAAAGGTGAGCAACCAAAATTGTCCTTGGACATGGCTCACAGCCTTATGAAACACGGCTGTCTAATCTCAATATCTTTCCCTTGCGCTATAAACAGCTTCTGGGAACCTGATACTAACATTCCGCATACAACGCGTCCAGGACTGTTGTCTTGTCCCAGGTGATTTCTTCGAGTTGGCAACAACAGCCAACTTGAGTGGTCATCCTCTCAAATTGCATGTGACTGGAGCTAGGTTAAACACTCGGAAGTAATACTTCTCCAAAAGATTAGTTGAAGTTCGGAATAATCTTTCTCTGGTTGTTGTTGTGTCGGAATCCCTGGAGGCTTTTAAGCGAAAGTTAGATCGATATAATGGGGGAGCTACAACACGAACTGAAAGCTGCAAGGGCGACGTCATAAAAATAAGGTATTTACGATACTACAAGCTATATTTGGGTAACATTTCTTTATGTTTATTTTTTTCATTTGAGGGCCCGCACTATCCCATAATTCCCATGCCGAGGTCCCCGAGGTCTTCCCTGTTTAACGATTGGCACACCTTGGCAGCACCATGAGATTTTGCGTCAGCTGAACCTGGTGGCCATAGTCCATGCGGTCTATGAACGTTCTCCCTTGGTATGAACCGCAACGGACCGTGGATGATCTGGGCGGATATTTCTGCCTTTGAAATCACTCGGTGGACTCTGCAACCAGCGAGAGAGTGTCTGGCTGCATCTTCCGCACTTCGATGATTATCCAGGTGACCTCCGCGATGCCCCTTGTTAGACCCCACCTCCCAAGGGCGACACTGTTTTCTCCTAAATATCTCCGTGAGATTTTTTCCACTGTCTGCTCTTTTTCATTTATGTTCCACCCAGTTGGCTCACATCATTTGACCTCTTCAACATCCCAAGATACTATTTTTTGATACCACAACTCGCATCTAAAAATAGGGAATTCAAAGTTAACTCACCTACATCTCCCTCAAATATATTGATACTGATACCTCATCTGGCTCTGCCCACCGCTTGTGGCCTTTGCGCGTGTGTGGCCGTTGGCTAGAGCCAAACTTCGAGGAGCCGCCGACGAGAGTTGAGTACCAGTAAGAGGTGACCACAACAGCATTCACCACCTGCACGAGGCAAATGGAGCGACTTAATGCTACCTGGGTACAAATACATACATACATATGGTGTTTATTTCACTTTCATCGAAGGACCTCAGGCAAAACATTTTTCGGTTGTTACTTGTCTAGGTTGTATCTTACCTCAATTCTGTCCCACTCGATCTTGTGGAATTTTTCAACGCATATACATTGTGACTCTACGGTTTCCAATGTTTCGAAAGTTGCAGTTGTTTAACGGGCGCACCAGAGACCGAAAGTGCAGACCCCAATGGGCATTTTAATTTCGGAAGATATACAGAGATATATGTGTTCCATTTTAAAGAGTATTTTCCTCCGGAAACAATGTTTGAATCGAATTTTTTAAACCACTGAACTTTGCAAAAGGAACATGTTGAATAACACCGTAAATATTCAATCAGGATTTTTTAGCAGTCATCCACCAGTTTAACCAATGATATTCGAGTAGCATAGCAAGTGGCATAGCTATCCCAATGGACAAATCAGCCCTGCTGTTATATTTTAATATAAAGTTACCTAAGCAAGCTCACTGTGTAAATGGGGTTGGCGTATGCCTCAAAATATAGGTTATAATACATGCAGTTTCCAATTTTCATTAATCAACCTTAAATGGGGAGAATTCAAACGTAGAAATAGCATAGGAGTCGTGTCGAGAAGGGATTCAGTTGGAGTTTACAAAAGACTATTCATGAGATTCATCTCTATTTAAATACGAAACAAAACATCCAGAACACCTGTATGTACATAAAAAAATAGAAGCATGCAAGCAAAGAACGATTGTTTATAATCGCACTTGGTAGGGTAGTTCGCGCTAACATCCCGTATACATTTCTAAGTTCGTTCTGTTTTTATCTGTTAAAAATAATGCCCATTTGAACAAAAGTCACCTTGACAGACACATTTTGCAGTAATAAATGGTCTATGTGACCATGTCAAGTGAAATGCAAGGTTACTCATGGGAAACAAAGTTTGCGTGCACGGGACGGTTCAAATTCCTTACAATGTTGCTAATTCTTCCGATTTGTTTGGGACAAGTAGTAAAAGAAATTGCCTAAGCCTGTTTAAGCAAATGAATTGAACTGAACCTCAAAATGTTCCACCTTAAATATTCCGCTTAGAATATGTGGAGGCATTCCAAGCAATCTAATCACATGCAGACCTCATAAAAAACTTTTTATATTCTTAACTACCACCAAGCATTATAATAAATAACAGTCTAAACATGGAATAAAGCTGTGAATACCCAACAGTGGAGCAAATCACCTGACGGTAAATTACACTCCAGCATTCCTCGCCGTCGTAGTATGCAAAAGCATGAGGAATGTGATCCGTAGCACTATACCATAACTGAAGTTTGTGAACCTGCTTAAAAACGATACTTAGCACATCTGGTGCGCTGTCAAACTCCTTAAATCAAAAAATTAAAAAACTCTTCCTTGGCAAAAAGTACTTGGACTTTGTTTTGGTTTATGCTTATTCACTATTGTGGAAAATTGAGCGTTTGGTTTAAGTAAAAAACCTGCCTTGATTCCTTACAAATGACCAAATTAGTATGAACTAGTCATGAGATACAACAAAAATTACCAACTCAGCAAGATTATAAGATACGCGTACACTTCGGTGGTTAATGTAGCAAAAATAATACTTATAATTGAATAATTTTTGTACTCGTGAGTACTCTTTTTAAAACTAAAAGAACGATCAACAAATAGATCTCAAAAACAAAGGAAAAACCTCTGAAGTATCCAATATATATTGAGAGTAGGTAGTGGGGATGCAAACGAAAAGAATGGATGAAAAGCCCCTTGAACTGTTAGTTGACATGGTCTAAAATAAAAGCGATTTGTTAGCTCTTATAGAGAAACATGCAAGTGAAAAAGGACTAACCTGTTCATAAGAGTATCCGAGGGTGTTAAACGTTTCTCTTCAAGTGAGAATTCACAAACCAGATGAAGTTAGCTAAAACAGTCTATTCGATTTAGATGTGATCATAATATTAATCGATTGCCAGCAGAAACAACAGTCAAGGGGAAGAACGGGTTGCAGGGTAAATATGGCTTCGATTGGAAGATAGAAGAGAACATTAAAAGACGCCAACATCGTCGATAATGGATTAAATTTTTCCATGATACTTATTTTTGACCGAAGAAACGCACAGTAACTTGGTGAAACACAGGAAGCTGCGGTAATCGCTAACAGTTATATGATCTCTCCCACGAAAGGAGCGTTCTGAACCTGCACACGTTGTCATCAACATCACGATCCCTATTTCACTGCACGTACCAATCCTATCAATTCTAGCTATTAATTCTTTAGGGAAGCAGTTTTTCTCATTTTTAATTTGGGGCTCGCTGAAATCTGCCCCGATTAAACCGTGGGAGTTCTTTCACTGCTTCTTTCGTAGTTAACCATATATTCCAAATTTTTTCAGCAATGGTTTTAAAAATTATTAATCGTTGTTAATCGGATGTGCCCACCATACTACTCAGTTCTGCTGTTCATAAATTATCCACTTTGTATTTACTTATACCACGGTACTAAATCTATAATTATAAAATTTAGTTATTTATTTTATTAAGTTCTCTAACATCTAAACGAGGGGAACACTAAAAGTCACGAAGATCCTAGCTGTTTGATATAATAGCAGCGGATTCATAAACCAACTAAAGACAAAATATCGGTAAAATTAAGTGGAAGCTTCCAGCTATAAAAAACCATGCAATATCTACGTTTAATTTCAAGGATAGGTTTTTTAAGGTCTTCGGGGACGAAACTGACAATTATTACTTTACCTTCTGTGTTTAGGCACTTACATCGATCCTCGTGGAATATGACTAATTCAGGTCGTGACCTTAAGTTAACCGAGTGATAAATTCAAAAGAAAGTACCGTTGGATGCACAAAAGGTAGACGATTGCACGTAGAATAAAAGCGTTGTTGAATAATCATTAAGTAATTACGGGTGACATAGGGCCGATCTACTCGATTGAGATCATAAATACATGGAAAATCAAGGTTACGGTTAAGGCGAAAAAGGAAGCTGACATCACCTTTGAGTCTTTTAACCCATAAAAACCTAATGTTTGTCAGTTGAAATCTCGCCCTATAAAAAGTGTTGGATACAATTGAAAAAAGTATTTGATTAAAAACTACTGAATATTTTCTATCTCACTACGGTAATGTGCATTCAGTAGACCAAAAATTAACCAAATGTACTCAAAAACGGAAATAATCCCAGCTTTTATTTCTCGAAGGAAGAAATCCTCCGACATGAATCCATGTATCAGCACAGACTTTACGGGAATTTGATGCGCGTGACGAGATAAAATTGGCTTTATTCATACAACTTAGGCCAAAGTTCTATATAATGGAGCTTTGCCATTCGGTTATTTTGACAGGTTATGGATCCTGGTAGCTTATCTATGTCGAAGCACGTTATACTACACTTGGAATAAAACTCTATCTGACCAGCTGAACTCCATGCCCACAGGCAAAGTAGACCGGAAGTCCTTTTTCAATAACCCATGTTCGTTGTCCTTAGAAAGGAATGAAAACAATAAAGGTGGTCAGCATACTTGAATGTTTTGAATAAATGATTATTAGCAAAATATCTTGGAAGTAACGAAGGAAGCGAAACGGGCTGAAAAACCTGGAGGTACGCTTATCATGGTCGCTGGAGGAAACGAGAGCAATTATCAAACAGGACACTTTTTATATTGACTGGACATAAAGACCCATATGAACACGAATAGTTGGGCAAATTTTAAGCTCACAGTAGATAAGTACCGCTGACTACGGTCCGCTATGTTAAAAAAGTGATGAGATTAAGAAAGGCTAAGTGATAAGATTCAGAAATTAATTACCTAGACAGAAATTAGGGACTGCATTTCAACCTGGGTGAAGAAACAAGCTTAACCACAAAATGAGGATGTTTGAAGTGGGATGAACATGTTCAGACTTCAATATTTTGCTGTTGAAGCCACATGATTAAAAAGAAAACCACAAAAATATATTGCCCGTGTGCAGCGGAAAAACATTATTAGGCGGAAAATATGGACCATTTTCTCTATCTAATTCATCACTGATTACCAGTTAAAAGAGTGTATCCAGACGCTAAAGAACAGAGGGGGAACTCAGAGACAGAGTCGAATTGAATTAATTCAAACCAAATCCTCAGCACCAAATCATTGTGTTTACATCAAACAGGAAAATTCAGCTCTAACAACAACTATAGTGTCTCAACGGTTGTTTATCATTTGAAAAATAAATTTATCTCAAGTAAAGCTTGGATACAGAATTCGGGAGCCTCAAGCGTCCATAGACATTTACTCAACGACTGACATTAAGTCAGAAAGACTTGCTGCATCGTTCATGGAGGAGAGATGCTGAAGGCAGAATAAGCACGAAACAGATCATATATACATATATAGCGCTCTTGGATCCTTTAATATGAAAAACTGCATCCCTGGGAGTGATTTTCTACGAGGATAGCTGAGTGGTTCAGAGTCAATTGACTTTTCTTGGATAGATGCTCGAAATCTAAAAAAATGATGAAGAAATGAACGGTTTTACCAGATGGTTGACAGACCTCAGATTTATCAACGATTGCCTCAAAGCGAGACCAGGTGAAGGAGCTGAAGGCCATAAAATCAATGCTTGTAGAAAATTAATTCGGTAGTTTCAACACCTTGGTTTTGCGGATGTTGCTCTGAATGCAGAAGACAACAGATATTTCCTCCAGATAATGTCTGGAGTCTCTAAGGGAAACCGAGATTGATATCGGTAAGCCACCCCCAACGACCAATAATTTTGGAATAACACTATTAAACTAGGCGTTTCTAAGAGAGTGGCAGAAATTTTAATCTTTTTTATGCAAATAATTATCCGTCAATATACTTCTTATCTTTTTAATATCGGTTGTAATTTCTTATTGTTTTTGTGTTTGGTTGCACTGCATTGTTTGCTCTTTGTACTCTGCAATCCTTATTTGGTCTATGCCACACCTTTTTAAAAACGCACATAATTACTTTTCGAAATTCAGTCAAAAATTCTCTCTGTAATTTTATGTACTCATGACCGAATTTGAAATAACCTGTGAGTAAATGTCTATGGACGTCGGAGGCTCCCGAATTCTGTATCCAAGCTTTACTTGAGATAAATTTATTTTTCAAATGATAAACAACCGTTGAGACACTATAGTTGTTGTTAGCAGCTGAATTTTCCTGTTTGATGTAAACACAATGATTTGGTGCTGAGATTTGGTTTGAATTAATTCAATTCGACTCTGTCTCTGAGTTCCCCCTCTGTTCTTTAGCGTCTGGATACACTCTTTTAACTGGTAATCAGTGATGAATTAGATAGAGAGAAAATGGTCCATATTTTCCGCCTAATAATGTTTTCCGCTGCACACGGGCAATATATTTTTTGTGGTTTTCTTTTAATCATGTGGCTTCAACAGCAAAATATTGAAGTCTGAACATGTTCATCCCACTTCAAACATCCTCATTTTGTGGTTAAGCTTGTTTCTTCACTCCAGGTTGAAATGCAGTCCTAATTTCTGTCTAGGTAATTAATTTCTGAATCTTATCACTTAGCCTTTCTTAATCTCATCACTTTTTAACATAGCGGACCGTAGTCAGTGGTACTTATCTACTGTGAGCTTAAAATTTGCCCAACTATTCGTGTTCATATGGGTCTTTATGTCCAGTCAATATAAAAGTGTCCTGTTTGATAATTGCTCTCGTTTCCTCCAGCGACCATGATAAGCGTACCTCCAGGTTTTCAGCCCGTTTCGCTTCCTTCGTTACTTCCAAGATATTTTGCTAATAATCATTTATTCAAAACATTCAAGTATGCTGACCACCTTTATTGTTTTCATTCCTTTCTAAGGACAACGAACATGGGTTATTGAAAAAGACTTCCGGTCTACTTTGCCTGTGGGCATGGAGTTCAGCTGGTCAGATAGAGTTTTATTCCAAGTGTAGTATAACGTGCTTCGACATAGATAAGCTACCAGGATCCATAACCTGTCAAAATAACCGAATGGCAAAGCTCCATTATATAGAACTTTGGCCTAAGTTGTATGAATAAGCCAATTTTATCTCGTCACGCGCATCAAATTCCCGTAAAGTCTGTGCTGATACATGGATTCATGTCGGAGGATTTCTTCCTTCGAGAAATAAAGCTGGGATTATTTCCGTTTTTGAGTACATTTGGTTAATTTTTGGTCTACTGAATGCACATTACCGTAGTGAGATAGAAAATATTCAGTAGTTTTTAATCAAATACTTTTTTCAATTGTATCAACACTTTTATAGGGCGAGATTTCAACAGACAAACATTAGGTTTTTATGGGTTAAAAGACTCAAAGGTGATGTCAGCTTCCTTTTTCGCCTTAACCGTAACCTTGATTTTCCATGTATTTATGATCTCAATCGAGTAGATCGGCCCTATGTCACCCGTAATTACTTAATGATTATTCAACAACGCTTTTATTCTACGTGCAATCGTCTACCTTTTGTGCATCCAACGGTACTTTCTTTTGAATTTATCACTCGGTTAACTTAAGGTCACGACCTGAATTAGTCATATTCCACGAGGATCGATGTAAGTGCCTAAACACAGAAGGTAAAGTAATAATTGTCAGTTTCGTCCCCGAAGACCTTAAAAAACCTATCCTTGAAATTAAACGTAGATATTGCATGGTTTTTTATAGCTGGAAGCTTCCACTTAATTTTACCGATATTTTGTCTTTAGTTGGTTTATGAATCCGCTGCTATTATATCAAACAGCTAGGATCTTCGTGACTTTTAGTGTTCCCCTCGTTTAGATGTTAGAGAACTTAATAAAAATAAATAACTAAATTTTTATAATTATAGATTTAGTACCGTGGTATAAGTAAATACAAAGTGGATAATTTATGAACAGCAGAACTGAGTAGTATGGTGGGCACATCCGATTAACAACGATTAATAATTTTTAAAACCATTGCTGAAAAAATTTGGAATATATGGTTAACTACGAAAGAAGCAGTGAAAGAACTCCCACGGTTTAATCGGGGCAGATTTCAGCGAGCCCCAAATTAAAAAATGAGAAAAAAACTGCTTCCCTAAAGAATTAATAGCTAGAATTGATAGGATTGGTACGTGCAGTGAAATAGGATCGTGATGTTGATGACAACGTGTGCAGGTTCAGAACGCTCCTTTCGTGGGAGAGATCATATAACTGTTAGCGATTACCGCAGCTTCCTGTGTTTCACCAAGTTACTGTGCGTTTCTTCGGTCAAAAATAAGTATCATGGAAAAATTTAATCCATTATCGACGATGTTGGCGTCTTTTAATGTTCTCTTCTATCTTCCAATCGAAGCCATATTTACCCTGTAACCCGTTCTTCCCCTTGACTGTTGTTTCTGCTGGCAATCGATTAATATTATGATCACATCTAAATCGAATAGACTGTTTAAGCAACTTCATCTGGTTTGTGAATTCTCACTTGAAGAGAAACGTTTAACACCCTCGGATACTCTTATGAACAGGTTAGTCCTTTTTCACTTGCATGTTTCTCTATAAGAGCTAACAAATCGCTTTTATTTTAGACCATGTCAACTAACAGTTCAAGGGGCTTTTCATCCATTCTTTTCGTTTGCATCCCTCACTACCTACTCTCAATATATATTGGATACTTCAGAGGTTTTTTCCTTTGTTTTGAGATCTATTTGTTGATCGTTCTTTTAGTTTTTAAAAAGAGTACTCACGAGTACAAAATTATTCAATTATAAGTATTATTTTGCTACATTAACCACCGAAGTGTACGCGTATCTTATAATCTTGCTGAGTTGGTAATTTTGTTGTATCTCATGACTAGTTCATACTAATTTGGTCATTTGTAAGGAATCAAGGCAGGTTTTTTACTTAAACCAAACGCTCAATTTTCCACAATAGTGAATAAGCATAAACCAAAACAAAGTCCAAGTACTTTTTGCCAAGGAAGAGTTTTTTAATTTTTTGATTTAAGGAGTTTGACAGCGCACCAGATGTGCTAAGTATCGTTTTTAAGCAGGTTCACAAACTTCAGTTATGGTATAGTGCTACGGATCACATTCCTCATGCTTTTGCATACTACGACGGCGAGGAATGCTGGAGTGTAATTTACCGTCAGGTGATTTGCTCCACTGTTGGGTATTCACAGCTTTATTCCATGTTTAGACTGTTATTTATTATAATGCTTGGTGGTAGTTAAGAATATAAAAAGTTTTTTTATGAGGTCTGCATGTGATTAGATTGCTTGAATGCCTCCACATATTCTAAGCGGAATATTTAAGGTGGAACATTTTGAGGTTCAGTTCAATTCATTTGCTTAAAACAGGCTTTAGGCAATTTCTTTTACTACTTGTCCCAAACAAATCGGAAGAATTAGCAACATTGTAAGGAATTTGAACCGTCCCGTGCACGCAAACTTTGTTTCCCATGAGTAACCTTGCATTTCACTTGACATGGTCACATAGACCATTTATTACTGCAAAATGTGTCTGTCAAGGTGACTTTTGTTCAAATGGGCATTATTTTTAACAGATAAAAACAGAACGAACTTAGAAATGTATACGGGATGTTAGCGCGAACTACCCTACCAAGTGCGATTATAAACAATCGTTCTTTGCTTGCATGCTTCTATTTTTTTATGTACATACAGGTGTTCTGGATGTTTTGTTTCGTATTTAAATAGAGATGAATCTCATGAATAGTCTTTTGTAAACTCCAACTGAATCCCTTCTCGACACGACTCCTATGCTATTTCTACGTTTGAATTCTCCCATTTAAGGTTGATTAATGAAAAATTGGAAACTGCATGTATTATAACCCTATATTTTGAGGCATACGCCAACCCCATTTACACAGTGAGCTTGCTTTAGGTAACTTTTATATTAAAAATATAACAGCAGGGCTGATTTGTCCATTGGGATAGCTATGCCACTTTGCTATGCTACTCGAATATCATTGGTTAAACTGGTGGATGACTGCTAAAAAAATCCTGATTGAATATTTTACGGTGTTATTCAACATGTTCCTTTTGCAAAGTTCAGTGGTTTAAAAATTCGATTCAAACATTGTTTCCGGAGGAAAATACTCTTTAAAATGGAACACATATATCTCTGTATATCTTCCGAAATTAAAATGCCATTAAGGGTCTGCACTTTCGGTCTCTGGTGCGCCCGTTAAACAACTGCAACTTTCGAAACATTGGAAACCGTAGAGTCACAATGTATATGCGTTGAAAAATTCCACAAGATCGAGTGGGACAGAATTGAGGTAAGATACAACCTAGACAAGTAACAACCGAAAAATGTTTTGCCTGAGGTCCTTCGATGAAAGTGAAATAAACACCATATGTATGTATGTATTTGTACCCAGGTAGCATTAAGTCGCTCCATTTGCCTCGTGCAGGTGGTGAATGCTGTTGTGGTCACCTCTTACTGGTACTCAACTCTCGTCGGCGGCTCCTCGAAGTTTGGCTCTAGCCAACGGCCACACACGCGCAAAGGCCACAAGCGGTGGGCAGAGCCAGATGAGGGTATCAGTATCAATATATTTGAGGGAGATGTAGGTGAGTTAACTTTGAATTCCCTATTTTTAGATGCGAGTTGTGGTATCAAAAAATAGTATCTTGGGGTGTTGAAGAGGTCAAATGATGTGAGCCAACTGCGGGAAACATA
>WEDG01002579.1:0-19228 GCA_017591395.1 Schistocephalus solidus | reverse complement strand
CCAGGTGCGTTCCACACTCTGGGATCGTATGACTGGCTGATGACGGCTAAATAAGCTTGCAGAATCGGCCATATTCCGGTCACCCTTTGTCTCCTGTCGGTTCCAGACATTATCAAACGGGCGCTGGCACGTCGCTATGCGACTGCCTCTGGCAGTACTCGTAGTCTGAGTTCCAGGGCAATAAACGGAACATACAAATGATCCTTTAAGCAGGATCGGTGAGCTACAACTATCATCATATTCCCTGATCGCAACTCGACAGCAACGAGCCTGTGGCCTCAATGGTCGAGCAGTTCGACTCCAAATACCAGTTGTCGTGATTCGAAATCCCAGTGCGTTGACTACTGGGATTGTACATCACTGGCTGATGGCTAATGAGCCAGAAATGGCCATTCCGGTCTCCTCTTTGTCTTTGTCTCGGTTCCATATCATCGACAAACGACACACGCGCAAACTGCCCGTGAGCACTCTGTAGTCCGAGTTCCAGGGCACAAACGGAAACATAAACGTTCCTTTAAGCAGATCGGTGAGCCACACACTATCATCATCGCATTTCTCCCGGATCGCAAACCGATCAGCCAACGAGCGCGCGCTCAAATGGCAGAGCCGTCTGACTCAAATACTCAGGTCGCGCGTGCGAATCCCAGCGTCCCACAATTTGCAGGATCTGGGGCAAGGACCGGCCGACGACGGCCACGTCAGCCAGAAACTGGGCCATCCCGCATCCTGTCTCTGTGCCGGCCCTACTAATAACATATGCTAATGTCGCCATGCGATCAGCCTGTGAGTACTCTAGTCTGAGTTCCAGGCGCCAACGGGAACATAAATGTTCCTTAAGCAGATCGGTGAGCCACACTACTATCATCATATTCCTGATCGCAACTGACTAGCCAACGAGCCCGTGGCTCAATGGTAGAGCGTCTGACTCAAATACCAGTGTCGCGGGTTCAAATCAGGTGTTCAACACTCTGGGATTGGGGCATGACTGGCTGATGACGGCTACATAAGCCAGAAAATGGCCATTCCCGGTCTCCCTTGTCTCTTTGTCGGTTCCAAATTATCAACATATGCTACAATGTCGCTGCGCGACTGCCTGTGAGCACTCTAGTCTGAGTTCCAGGGCACAACGGAAACATAAATGTTCTTTAAGCGAGATCGGTGAGCCAGCACACTATCATCATATTCCGATCGCAACCGATACAGCAACGAGCCCGTGGCTCAATGGTAGAGCGTCTGACTCAAATACCAAAGGTCAGTCGGGTTGAATCCCAGGTGTTCACACTTGGATTGCGTATGACTGGCTGATGACGGCTAATAAGCCAGAAATGGCTCATTCCGGTCTCCCTTGTCTCTTTGTCGGTTCCACATTATCAACATATGCTACACGTCGCTATGCGACTGCCTGTGAGTACTCTAGTCTGAGTTCCAGGGGCACAACGGAACATAAATGTTCCTTAAGCAGATCGGTGAGCCACACTACATCATCATATTCCCGATCGCAACCGATGCGCTAAATATCCGTGGCTCAAGTGGTAGAGCGTTCACCAAAGCTACCATGGTCGTCGGGTTTCGAAATCCCTGTGTGTTCCACACTTTGGATTGGGTATGATCTGGCTGATGATTAATAAGCCAGAAATGGCCATTCCGCATCTCCTTGTCTTCGTGGGTTCCAAATTTATCAACATATGCTGCTACTCGCTATGACTGCCTGTGAGTAATCTAGTCTGAGTTCCAGGGGCACAAACGGAAACATAAACGTTCCTTAAGCAGATCGCGGAGTCAACACACTATCATCATATTCCCGGATCGCAACCTGACAGCTAAACGAGCCCGTGGCTCAATGGTAGAGCGTCTGACTCAAATACCAAAGGTCAGTGGGTTCGAATCCCAGGTGTTCCACACTCTGGATTGGTATGAAATGGCTGATGACGGCTAATAAGCCAGAAATGGCCATTCCGGTCTCCTTCTCTTTGTCGGTTCCAAATTATAACATATGCTACACGTCGCTAAGCGACCGCCTTGCGAGTACTCTAGTCCGAGTTCCAGAACAACGGAACATAAATTTTCCTTAAGCAGATCGGGTGAGATACACACTACCAATTACTCGATAACAACAGACAAAGCAACGAGCCTCGGCTCAATGGTAGAGCGTTCGACCTAAATACTAAAGGTCGTGGGTTCGAACTCAGGTGTTTCTACATCTGGGATTTCGCATGACTATTGATGACGCTGGCCAAGCCAGAAAATGGCCATTCCGGTCTCCCTTTGTCTTTGTCAGTTCCAAATTATCAAATATATGCTACATCGTCGCTATGCGACTCAGAGTACCAGTCTGAGTTCTGGCACAACGGGAACATAAATGTTCCTTAAGCCAGATCGGTGAGCCAAGCACACTATCATCATATTTCCCCGATCGCAACCGACAGTGCTAACGAGCCCGTCCAAGATCAGCATTTATTTGCCTTACTTAACAAAACTGCTTTCATAATTGGGAAAACAGTTAATGACGCGTTCATTTTACTAATAGAAATGATATAATTAGACCTTCCAAGCATTCATTTATTGTTGCATTTTATACTGCTGAAACACTGCATTTCACATAGGATCTTGCAAACTGCAAGATTGACTGCACAGTAGGTGTACATATTTAAATGAAAAACCCATTCATTGCATATAAACGAGGTTAACTAACCTTTTTTATTCTCAAAAAAGCGTGCATGACGACCAAGTATACTATCAAATATTATCATTTGCGGATACAAGGAATACTTTAAGGAGGCTATTCTTAAAATTCAAACCTGGAAATGCACACATATTTCGGCCTATCACCGTGGTCTCGATACCTGTCATTACTAGAGATGAATGTCCATAAAATGTTATGCAAATGAAAATGCATTACAATGTGATATACTTAAACAAACCAGTTGTGCTTACTTTTAAAGCAACTAATCGCATCTTTTTTAATATTGCGGAATTCCAAATTGACTTGCGTAATCTCTCACTGTTCTGTTTGAAAATTGAAAGGACCTTCTAAATTCTATTTCCAAATGACTTTACCCTGCTTTTTAAAAACCCTTATTTTGCTGCAAAGCTGTATAATAATTTTGCATATTCTCACAAGATCCCGGTTTGTAGCATGTTCTACATATATTACAATTAGGCTTTTTGGCTGAATACACTAAGTCTCGAATCCAAAAATGAGAGAAAGGCGTGAATGAGGACTTTGTTAGCATTGTGCGAACATTTTGGCTAAGATTCCTGCCATGCCAACTGCTAAGAGGGTTTTCTGTTTAGATTCATGCCAAGGCGCTCCCATTGAGGTTGGTTGATACCTCGTGCGGGTCTATGCACTGACGATGACAGTTTTACGCTCATATTAACAAATTACTTGGCGAAAACAGGTTTGCTAATGTTAAAACGAGACTGGACTGCTTAGGGTGTGCGTGTCTACTTCGGTCACTTTATTCAGCTCTTCAGAACAAGCACTTAGGATTCAAGTGCATCATTCTGTCCACAATCTGTGTTTTTTCAAACAGATGCACACAAATCAAAAATATATACAAAAGGGAGACGAAATAAATATATGCGTCCTTTATCTTAATTTTTGTGCTGGATGCTTTATAAAAAATATAAGGAAAACACTAGTTTCTATTTAAACTTTAGATCAAACATAGGTTTTCCTTCCTATGAAAGAATACTCATAAGCTCCCAGATGTATTGGACAAGAACAAGGAATACATGGTTAAACATATCGATTTCAATGCAATTTACAAATTAAAAAAGATGATCTTTGGAAGAACACAGTAAAACGAACTAGATATTTGTTTACAACTGAAATCTATTGGCCGATTTATTGTGCAACCAGGATCAATGAATTAGCAGTTCTTTTAACGGTGTGTGTTTTTTTACAACCCTTATTTATCTAAAAACAAGCGGACATTCCTCAGGGAAAATATTACACTAAATTTAACAGTTACGTTTAAAGATCTGATTGAAGGAAACTTATTGACATAATATTTAGCGTGCCTTGCACATTTTATTAAGAATACAAAACTTGCACATAAATACTTGAACCCTGTCTGTAGGTGCCAAAAGGAATTTCAGCCCTTGTAACTATTACGACTCCTTCCAAAAGCACAGCACATAGTGACCACCAAATGGGTTTACTGGATTATTTGAAAACTTATAATGTCAATAACTAGAGATATCGAGAAGATGTCGTATCAATGTAGCAGTCAAGTGTATAAAGGGCTATAGAAAGTAAAAAGGAAAAGCAATAAATAATAAGATTCATGCCAGGGTGTAAAGCATTAGACCAGGTGGGCACGGATACGTTTCTAAAAGATACTTATGAAATTTACTTCTACTGTTACTAGCAAACACTAATTAAGTGGCCTGTTAAGAGTTGACCTACCAGTGAGGCGTTGGCTTTGGCGTATGCTGTCCTGTAGGCAAACCACGTTTCGGGTTTTGTCGGCAAATACACGAATTGGTAACAATATAATCAGCTGCTTAAAGAAGCAACGATATTAATTCCTGAAATAAGTCACGAGGTACAATAGCTATTTATTAGCCTGACGTTTTAGATTCTACCTATGCCCCAACATCAGTGTCAGTCATAGTAGTGTGTACAGTGGACACAAGTGAAGAAGTATATACAGGGAATTTTGCCATGGGAGGTATGCTTATTGATAAAGTTTCGTTTCTTGGAATGACCCCTTCAAACGGTAAAGTATTTCATCTAAGAGGTGAAGGGCACAATTGGCCAAGGTGGCTCAGAAAATGGGGAGCGCAAAACGTTTACCCAAAGGGGCTCTTATGTCTACCCCCTTCTGAATATTATCCTAAAACGTTAAAGTTTGTTGAGAATTTGCAAATGATGTCTTGTTATTTCCATTGACAGTCAGTTGTATTCTCCACAAACTAAAGGCATAACCAACTATTTTGACTCGAATTAATGAGGGAAGTAAACCTGAGAAACTCTACGAAGAGAGAGGAATGCACGCGCCGTGATCTTCGCTTAGCAATCATCCAAGGCACTTGGGAGTGAATTCGATCTTTTATAGTCAGATTAGGGGAGGAGGTGCCAGCATTCAGTTCCTTTTGATAATTGAATCTCTTTTCACTGTATTTGGGTGCAAAGAAACAAGTAATTAAAAATCATCACCGATTGTAAGGTCTTTTAGCTAGCTCTGATTTAAAACCTCAACGTTTCCTCAATTTTGAGTTGCCTGTCATTCCTCCATATAAATTGCTGTCTTCCGATGCCTACCACGATATGTTTCCTTATAAATTGAAACCGGTTAACGTTTAAGGAGGCGTTGACAGGCAAGGTATCAAGATCGCTTATAGGACAGGACACGGAAATAGGAACACACTACCACCCGATTATTACATATGACCTTGTGCTGAGCTCTTGAAGGATAAATACTCCCTTGCCCAAATTATACTCCAAATTCCAACCATAACATCACTAGTAATCTTATTGTCTTCAGTGAGGCACAAAGGCACTCATGTTACAAACTTTCCCTTCTATATGAGAGTGACGTTGACCTCTTAAATACGACGCATTGTATAACATTCAACTATAAGTCCTGCTTTTTAATAATTAAACCCTAGACTTTCTATTCAAAAATATGTTTTTATTTATTTAAACTGAGAATATCCTTCTAGCTGTCTTATTATCCAACGCACGAATGGCTGAGTCAGAGACATTACATGCAGTGATCCACCGTCGTGCGTAAATCCACCCCTTTTATGTGCAATTCCTGTTGCATTGCCCTTCTGAAGAAGGTATATAATACCAATCCCTACTGAAAAGAGTTTTTAGTTAAAAGATCTCATCCACCTTCTCCTATTACTCATTTCATGTCACCTTCGGGATCGGGGTCCCTCTACGTGTGTCCCACACACAAACGACAATAAGGATTTTATCGGCCTTTGCATAGCATGGGTCCCTCATGATCTCTCCTTTTCCGTTGGGGTGGGGAAAAGTAGCTACATATCAGTTTTATCATTTTGTCAAACAAACATGACAAATTGCAATGACCAACGTCTTCAAATTTAATGGCCAAAGCTCTTAGTAGTGTGGGTTTTTAGTGACGATTGCTTTATCTACTAAAAAGCTAAAAATGCAAATCAAAGTACTGCATTTTCTCATTTAAAAGCATTATTTTTGGTCTGTTAAAGGGTTTATACCTGTGTAAGGATCAAAGATACAAGCGTATTACTGCAGTACTCAACTGGCCAAACGTCCATGTGATAAAGTACACTACTACTCATTGAAAAGTATTCAGAAGTGGAGTGTCAAAAATGTTTGACGTGGGGGTTTTTGTGTATGATTTAGTATAGAA
Organism: Schistocephalus solidus; assembly: GCA_017591395.1. Taxonomy (NCBI): domain Eukaryota; kingdom Metazoa; phylum Platyhelminthes; class Cestoda; order Diphyllobothriidea; family Diphyllobothriidae; genus Schistocephalus; species Schistocephalus solidus. Next base: position 12,875 of record WEDG01002579.1, on the reverse strand, counting down.
AAGGTGGAGGATAAGTATTAACTGTCAAAAGGAGTACTTTTATGGCCTCCAAAGCGGAACATGGGAAAAGAGACACCCCACCCACATAAAATGGTGGCTTGGCGCAAAATTTCAGGAAAGGCAAATATTTTCATGTTTAATACCACACTTACTCTTATATACAACTATACCCAAACTTTTATCTTTACTCAAGCCTAACACTTTAACCTAGAATTAACAGGAACCCAAACCCTAACCTTTAAAATAAACCTTACCTGAACTCTTCATCTTGCCCTTACCCTCAACATAAACCTTAACGTAATTTCCTTGACTTTTGCTAAACGTCACATGCATTGTGGCTAGTTTCTTATTGTTTGGTCTGTGTAGGTGCACAAACATGTAATCGATGTCTACCAAAACACAGACTTCATTGCAAAGTAAATGGTTCATCCTCTTCTCTCTATTTTTTTATATGAATGGTATATGGAAAGCTAAATTTCGAATATAATTATACAAAATAGGGATGTAAAATGTAAAACGAATCGATTTTACTTCTAGAATACTGTCAAGTGAGCTTACATGATACCAAATTTATTTGGCCTACAGAAAAAAACGATTTGGTAATTTTTAAAAAATATGGAAATAAAAGTATGTTTAACATCAAATAATTCCAAAATGCTTACAAATATTCACCTTGTGCTTGATTCCTGTAAAATAAAATAAAGTTTTTAGTTGACAGTATGAACTGATTCTGGAGTAATGAATAAGGATAGGGAATTAGGTTAAGTGCCTTAGTGGACATTTCGTTCAAAGTAGCATTCAGTTTGACTTCTTGTCTCTTCATACATTGATGTGAGAAGTCACGTGGCTATCAATATTTGAAGTTTCACTGTGTTAACAAAAAAGCTAATTGATTAAGAAATCTTTATACAGTTTTCTAAATTCTTTGCACTGCAAACTGACAAGAATAGGTAAAAAGTAAACATTAATACAAAGATCAGTGAAAGAAACGAATTGGATAGTTTTAAGGAAATGTGTTACGTTAAATGTGTGGACAATTGTCTGACGTCCACGTAAGAGGAACAAAATTAAGAATGCAGGTTCTGATTGATCATGAAATCATTCAAAACCAATGAACAGTTGAGGGTAGATCAATTATCCCTTATCAAAAGTCTCCTCGCATTCACACCGGTCCAACCGACCACATTAAAATAATCCGACTGTACATCGGGGCGCATAATTATTTTAGGTTGTTCCCAAGATTGTGACATTGGTAATTTGATAAACGTTGCATCAACCAAGAAGACCATCTATGGTGGAAACAGGGCATGCCGAAAAAAGAGTGAAGCGTGGCCCTCAGGTTAGAATTCAATTCATCGATTTATCGATTATATACCGTCTAGCAGAGCGCAGCCTACTTAAATCCAAGCGTTTGTCACTAGCATATACTTATGAACATTAAACATCGTGATTTTGATTGGTGGACCTCAGTACGAGTTTGAAACGGCTTCAGTAATTAAAAAGTCCTTTCAATCTCTTCTCCTACAATATTGCCTTAACTACCAGGTTTATCAAGGTGTCTCAAGCAGCATAAGCAAGGTACATAAATTTATGTAGCAATATAAGCAGGACCGCGATATGGCGTATGTTTTGCCGTCATCATATCTTGCATCGATTTTATAATACTGCTGTTTATCGTGGGTGAAAATGTCAAAGTAACGCAATGATATATGAATTTAAAAATACACAAGAAAACTCGTGCTTCCTTTTGGAATGTGCTGCATAAATTCGCCTTATCTTGCTAGCCAGGCATATTGCAACTTCTAAGAGATAGCTTTCTTGGTAATTTCGTGGAATTGATGTCATATCCAACCTTTGTGAGCTTGGCACCCACACGTGACTGGCATCAAACGGTGATTTCAGGGCAGATCGACTTTTTGTCCAAGCTCGTCTTCCAGTCACACGCCTGGAAAAACCAACTTGTGCATTTTGTGAAGGTGAACTGAGATTTGGAAAGAGAAATCAATTCAAATCAACTCCATCGTATAGTTGTGTACCTGTATATGTACATTTAAAAACTTTTTAATCATCCTTGTGCATGGAGATTATACTTCTTTTTTAGATAACAATTAAGGGAGGGAAAATCAGGGATTTTTATAATCAAAAGCACGACAAATAGTTGAATTGAATATATTAATTTGTATTAATTCGTTTTTATATACTTCTGCCATAACAGAGCTAGTCTGTATTATGAGGGACCTTGTGCCTTTTCAAGGAAAATAAGATTAACTTTGATGGTAAAATTGGAATTTGGAGTATTGTTTGGGCAAAGGAGTATTGATCCTTCATGAGTTTGGCGCAAGGTCATGTGTAGTAACCGTAGGGCAGCGTGTTCCTATTCCCGTGTCCAGTCCAATAAGCGAGCCCGATACCTTGCCTGTCTACGCCTGCTTAAACGTAATTCGGTGCTATTAGATAGAGAAAATGTACTTGGTAGGCGTCAAAAGAAGACTGACAGGCAACTCAAAGGTTGAGGAAATGACGAGGTTTCAAATCGGAGCAAGCTTAAACACTGGACAATCGATTATAATTTTATATAACTAGCTGCTTTGCACTTTTTCATAGAAACCAGATATTTAAAGATCAATAGGAACTGAAGGCACACACTTACTCATCTAAGCTTACTATAATAGATCGCATTCACTTCTTAGTGTTCTCGTCGCTGTGGGTAGGGAGGGCGACGCTTAATATGTTGAGACTCATTAAAATCAGTCATCTCGTCAGCTTCTATCTTAGGATGCGCAATTAAAAGGAACTCTAAACAGGCTACGTTGAGCTAGCTCACACACATTGGGCTTCGAACCCGAAGCTAAAACTAGAACCTGCATTGCAAACATTTAGATTGCGATAAAGTAAGTGAGGACGATTTCATTTAGGCCGTATCCATCCTTCATTCTTGAAATAACTGCCCAAAATGCAGTTTCTGATAGAGAAAAAACTTAATTCAATGTTTAAAGATAAGCAAAAGGTAGTAAACAATCTCATAACGTGCTGCGAAGAGGTCTCAAATTCTTTTTGGATAATGAAATATAACTTATTAAGCTTTTCAAGTGGCTATACAGCAGGATAATTCAAAAATATATTAGACACGTCAGGATGCTGGCTTAAGAAATTACTTATTTTGGTATGCAATTCTTGTTTTCATAAGTTATTTATTTCTGAGGCAAATTTGTTTTTCTACCACGTGAAAGCATTACTTGAATTTCTTTTAATATTTTGGTAGCAAGTTACGTCTTCTTCAATATAAACACTCAAAATAATAACATAGCTATGATTAAGAACTGTTCCTTAATTCCTGATTAATCTTGAGACTTATCTGCAGTTGCATTTGAGGCTTCGGTTTATATTCTACAAGGTATAGGTTTTCATCAGAAAGACAAGCATGCAGTTCTTCATGCCAGTAAGAAGACATTACATAATGTGCCTAAAAGTGTGCAATAGATGTGGACTATGTAATGCGTTTCATGAACGCAATTAATCAATGAAAAAATAATACTTCAAACTAATGGAACGAGTACTTTTTTTAAAATTTCTAAATATAATTTATTTAAAAAACATTTTTAATTTTTGGATAAACAATTTATAATAGTTTTTTTTCTATTCTATGAGTTCTATAATTATTTTTTCTGCTATTGTTTTCTTCGGAATATATTTGAATCCATATCAGCAGGAAACATTTATTGCAAAAAACGGAATGCTGCACATACCTAAATTGTTTAACTGCACCACCTAGAGATAAATAGATCAACTCCACCGTCCCCGTTTTCTATGGCATCTCATTATCTTATTGAATTAATTTACATAAGTGATCTTAACAACCTCGTTAGTCGAAATTTTGAAACTTGAAAATATAATTTTATATTGCATTAATTAAATAAACGTTTATTGTCTAGCACATGAGTTCAAGAAAAGTATTTTTCTTTACGTTTTCCATGAAGTATGCTTGAATTTAGATGAACATTAAAAAATAAGTTGCAAAGGATGAGCGACATATAATATTTTTTTACTAAATGCGTTCTGCAGCTGGCCAAACAATTTTGCATTCAAAATTCTATATCCTGACTTATTTGAATATTATTAGGGTGTACCGTAAGGTCATCGGCATTCAAACGCCAAAAAGAATTTCAAATTGTTGGTATACAATCCATGAGATTGGTGAATTACTGTCTAAATGGCGAGTGGTTTCTGCTGGGGGGTATACGTGAGTGTATCGGTGTGACCGCATCTGATTGGCAAAAAAGCATGGGTTACACTTCACATATCTTCGCTAAGGTGTTAAGCTTAGCCTGAGGTTTCTGTTGACTTGTCGATTGGACATCTATTTTGTAGGTGGTTTACATCTTCACTAATGTGTTAATAAAAATCTTTCAAAGACACCAATTTTCTTTGCCAGATTAATCTTGAATATAATAAACTTCAGAAAAGCGGACTAATGAGCATCAAACAGAAAGAAAGAACTGCGTTAACTTCGATACCGATTATTTTTGTATTCATAAAACATATAAAGTGTGGTTTTTACACAATAAAGTATATTTTTGATAGAGGTTTGTTATTTTAAGGAGAGTAGTAAGATGCTCCCGTCGGATGTAAGATTTCGAAGTTTTCTCCATTTTTTATATTAAAACAACATTCCTTAATATTCAAAAAAATCTGAGACAAGGTTTGCCTACATGACAGCAAATGCCAAAGCCAACGCCTTACTAGTAAGCCAAAACTTTAAAAATTATCGACAAACGTACATTAAACAGTTAAAACAACGGACGTGGAATCGAGATTAATCGAAAAATCCGTAAATCATTCAACCTCATCTGGCTTATTCAACCTACATACAAAATAAAAAAACGGTGGTTGTATGTTTTGTGCTTTTTTAGGAAAGGTTTTTTTTGATCCCTCAGCTCTCTCAAGAATAAAACAGAAACAGACAACAGCACTGATGCAGATGGGTTATTCCCACATCAGGAAGAGGGTTTTGGGAGGACTAATGGGTTGAGCTGCTTTTCTGGTGATAATGGGTCGCATATCAATGTTCGGTATGCCATGACGTAGCGTTGATAGTTATGGTGGAAGGCTGATAGTCCTGACATGAGATGGGTATAAAGGCATCTGCATGATGAATTCGTCATGCTGCTGGTTGGTTTTGCGATGTCTTTGGTGCCCATCTGAAGTTTGGACTAAGGAGGTGGGAAGAATAATCCAGTAACATGGATAGGAAGGCAGAGGAGTTTAGAAAATCACCGTCACTGGAAGACGCTTCACCAACCACCTTAGTAGTCATGTTTTTGTGGAACATAGGAACAAAAGCCACTAATCAGACCATTAAGCTGGCACACAGGAAAAGCCACAGACACATGTAGCTTACTCATTTGTTTCGTTTGGAAAGTAGAGATCTTATTTGTGGGCACTTAACTGCATCCCATTTAAACAAATAATTAAAATCTATTTAGAACTGATGGCACACATGTACTAGACAAATGCTTACCTAACGTGTCTGTCATTATAATTAGCAGATCTGAGAGAGGCACGCAATTAAAGATACTGGCACTCTGTAAAGCATTCAATACACCAGGTGTGAGCATGGATACAAAGGTCACAAACGATGCGCTGCATGCGTGCAAACCCGATTAACATAGTGAAAGGAATATGGTTAACTGACGATTGGTTAAGTGTCATTTGATGCAATCTTTGCTGCATTTTATCATCACATCGACGGAAGCTAATAGAATAACTCACAACGATATGCCCGGGAGATTTGGCGCAATGGGTAGGTTACTGAGGATATCAATGTAAACGACCATATTGCATATATCCAAATCCTGAAATAATCATCTTAAAATCTTGCTGCTCAAATCACCTTAAATATCCTCTCCCCTCGTCTTAAATCGTTTAAAACGACCATCCACAGAACGTATTTCTTCCCAAATGTCAATTTGTCTTTAACCAACACCACACGCACATTTTCCTAGGACCAGTCCACTGAGTGGCAAGTATGGTGGCTGTGATCTGAGACCGCGAAATAGATAAGTTAACGCAGTTTCTTTATTAATAGTCGCCTTGCCTGCGCCACTCTCCTGTGCAGCACATGGTTAATTTCATCCAAAACGACGGCCGAAAGGTCATATTTATTTAAATATTATTTTCCGAAGAAATATAATTAGAAAACCCATAAAGGCGCCTTGGAATTGCATAAGTTACTTTACTGGAATATTTTCCCTCTGGAATGTCCGCTAGGTTTTATATACATGAGGAATATACAAAAACAACGACCGTTCAAAAAATGTCTGATACAGTTCTCTTAGCGGAGCTTGAAAGTACGTCTCATGGCAGAGCTCGAAGATTGATTTCCGTTAGATAACGCTGAGCTTTAGTCAACGAATGCATTGCACCTTTCAGTCAATTAAGCATTTAAACAAATCACGGAACATTTTTTGAGCTTCATACCCGAATGCGTTAACGCAATAATTTTTACGAAGGGTAAATGCATTTTTTCTAGGTCATTGTATGCGTTTTATTGCATAAAATTCAATTCGATAATTGCATCAGAGTTATTGAGCATATGCTTCTTGCTCGCCAAAAGTGCATTGGTTTCCGCCCTTGCATAGTTCCAGAATGTTAGTTTATTCGGATTTTTTCCATTCATTGCTCATAACAGACAGACACAAATGGACATTTCCATCCTCTAAGTCAGATTCTCAAAAACCGATAATTATGAACACATCTTTCTATCATATAACTGATTCGTTTATTGCGAAATAACGCTGTTAATTTACTTATTCCCTTTTTTTCTAATGAATGGTGCCCTACCCCATAAGGCTCACTTATGATAATAATTTAAGCCTATAAAAAAGCGACAAACCGAACATAAGCTGTTTTTGCTAGCTTTACTAGCATTTTCTGTGATTCCTTCGAAGACATTGCACAATGAAACCTTATCTTTATATTTTTTAGCAATTACAGTATTTTGAAAAAGTCAGCTCCAGTTTTCTTGTATGAAAAGCAAACAGAAGTTACTATGCTAACCAATAAACTAAAAATTTTTATTCCATTCATCTTCCTAAAAACCAATCATTTTTAAAGAAATATCATATAGTGCACAGCAGGTGTTTTCTTTTCTGCCCAACCGTTGGATCTTTTCGGCCACTCCGAAACCTCCAAAAGATGTTTCAGCATTCCTGCATTTGCGTTAGTCAGGAATCTGTATGTTACATCAATTTCAGAACCAAATGTCAAAGTGAAAGTCTAAACGGTGTTTTCCATTTTTCCTGTGACTCTCATGAGCATTCGTTGGTAGCTACGATTTTGCCCTATAAGTTTTAAGACAAGCTAAATAATACTGTCCATCAGCCTCCATCGATCATATCTTTAACATTTAATGTTTACCTTGTAGTTATATTTTCCCTCTGGAATATCAGCTAGTCTTTAGATACACAAGGGATGTACAAAAACAGCGACCGTTCAAAAAATGTCTTATACAGTGTTCCTGGCTGCCTAATAATTCGGCCAATAGATTTCAGTTGTATTTGAATATCTGGTGGCTATTGACTGTGTTCATTGAAACCCGACCTTGTGTAGTTTGAAAACTGCATTTTGATCGATTTGTTTATCCATTAATTTCTTGTCTTAGTCCAATACTTTGGGAGCTCATGACCATTCTTTCATAGAAAGGAAAAACTATGGTTTATCTTAAAGTTTAAATGGATACTAGAGTTCTTTTTACATTTTTTCTAAAGCATCCAGTGGACAAATCAAGAAGAAGGACTCATACCTTTCATTTGTCTCCATTTTCACTGAATTTGTTTATGTGCACCTGTTTGAAAAGTTACAGTGTTCGGACGGAATTATGCACTTAAAATTTAAATGCTTGTTCCAAGTGCTGGATAAAAAAAAGCCGAAGAAGGCATATACACTGCAAGCAGTTTAGTCTCATTTTCACATTAGAACACCTGTTTTCACCAAATTGTTAATACTATGAGCGTAAAACTCTTATCGTCAGTACAAAGACCCGCACGATTTATAAACAAACCCAAAAGTTACCGCTTCGGTATGAATCTAAACAGAAAAAAAGACAGCTTTGCAGCCCAAGAGGCTTTTTTAACAGCAAGGTAAAGTCATTTGGAAACAGTATTCACAAGGTCCTTGTTATATTCAAACAGAAAATGTAGACATTACGCAATTTAATTCGGATCTCCGCAATATTATAAAGAATGCAATTAGGAGCTAAAACAGTAAGCACAGTTGGTTGGTTTAAGAATGAATGGTTTTAAAATGAATTTTCACGTGCAAAACATGGTATGGGCATAGATCCCTTGTAATGGCAGATATCCAGACCACGGTGTTTGGACGAATTATGAATGAATTTCCAGTTTTTCATTGTAAGACTAGCCTCCAAAAAGTGTTTCGTGAATTTAAAAATGATAGCATTTGATAGAAAACTTGGTCTTCATGTTTGAATTTTGGAAAATAATGAGAGCTCCACAACCTCATTACTTTCCAAGGAATGGGTTTATCATTTAATTATTTACATTTTTGCAAGGTACTGTGGTCAGTGCTTTGTTTCAGCAGCCTGATATGCAACATTTAATGAATGAGTTGAAGATCTACTGTTGCACCTATAGCAACATACCTATAAATTATATGTGGCATGTGTCTTATGACACAACGTTCGTTTATCGCCAGTGGCTAGCTGGCGGGCGGACGTAATGGGATCAAGTGTGATTCTAACCACATCAGTGAGTGTCATACGCTTGTTTGACATGTATATATTCCTCACTGCACAAGGCATATGACGTACTGATGATCGGTAATGACCGTGAAACAGCTGTCTACGTCTTGCCTGTTGCACCTATAGCAACATACCTATAAATTATATGTGGCATGTGTCTTATGACACAACGTTCGTTTATCGCCAGTGGCTAGCTGGCGGGCGGACGTAATGGGATCAAGTGTGATCCTAACCACATCAGTGAGTGTCATACGCTTGTTTGACATGTATATATTCCTCACTGCACAAGGCATATGACGTACTGATGATCGGTAACGACCGTGAAACAGCTGTCTACGTCTTGCCTGTTGCACCTATAGCAACATACCTATAAATTATATGTGGCATGTGTCTTATGACACAACGTTCGTTTATCGCCAGTGGCTAGCTGGCGGGCGGACGTAATGGGATCAAGTGTGATCCTAACCACATCAGTGAGTGTCATACGCTTGTTTGACATATATAAGTAAATTGTATACTTCATGTACTGTTATCCCAATTCGAAAGAATTAATGGTCAGTGAGCAAAACAAATCTTAGCTTGAAGGATGGTGGTGGTCTTCCAAATGCAATTCTTGTAGTAAAGCCACCAGTATTTTTGCGATGTGTGCTTAAGCCTTTTCATATAATTATTCAGGTCCTGATAGTTTGATTAATCTAGGCTACATGCATCTTTGCAATTTTCATGCTTGCTAACCCAAAAATAGACGGTGTCGTCATCTTTCAATTCTCATGATGCCATTTGTTTTAAGAAATGGGCTTCATTGGCCAAATAAACAAATATGCAGACATTTCTAGTAGTTATGCGTTTCGCATATGGTAAGTTTCCTTGTTTTTGATATCGAAATTGGCATTCTGAGTGATACAGAAATTACTAATCCAAAAAACAGCAGATCGCTTTGAATTGCTACGTAGAAAAAAACCCATGTAATCCACAATATAGCTCTCAACCGTTGTTCTCCAAAACACTGTAAATCAGACGCCTCCATCGATCGAGACCAGGCTAGAAATGGAAACACTAAGATCACTTCCCTTCTTTGAAGCCTTTTTTAAACTAAAAATTGATCGTGATATCTAAAAAAGTCCTCCACAGAAAAAGTATAGGGTTTTCATTCGCCAGAATAATGTTTTACTCTTTATGAACAACAGTTAAGGGAGTACGGGTAATCGAACTCATGTTTTGTTTTGACGCTAGGAGCATCCATTATTTAGGTATTTTTAATGGCCAATGATATATTGCACTGTCTGCCAATTCTCTTTTCACCCACTTTGAGGCTCGTGCCGGGGTTTGAAAGTGCGTTTAAAGGCAGGGCGCGAAGATTGCTTTCTGTAAGCTAAGGATGAGCGTTACCTAACGAATTCATTGCACCTTCTCACTGCTTTATGCTTCAGTTAATTAAAAAGCAAACTAATTTACAGAAAACGTTTTTTGAGACACCTACCCTAATAGGTCAACGCAATAATTTGAACGAAGGGTAAACGCCTTTTTTTCTAGATCATTTTTAGTGTTCTACTTCATAACATTAAATTCCTTTAAATTCATCCCTGAATTATTGTATCAAAGAGCTTGAGTTTATTTTTCTTTGTTGCCAAAATAGTATTAGCGTCTTACCTTGCGGAAGTCAAGAATGTTAGCAAATTCAGTGTTTTGAAGGTGCTTCGAAGACCCTGCACAATGAAAAACTTTCTTTATGTTTTTAAGCAGTTCTTGTTTTTTGAAACAGTACTCCAGTTTTCTTGTTAATAAAGCAAACAGAAGTCACTGTGCTTAACCTTAAATAAATAATTTCATTACTTTCATGTTCTTAAAAGCCATTTTTCATCAAAAAATATCCTAAAGTTTTCAGCAGGCGTTTTTGATTTTGCCCAACAGTTGGATCTTTTTGGCCACTCCGAAACCTCAAAAATATATTTTAGCATAAATACTTCTTTGCTTGTCAGGAACCTGTATTTAAGATCAATTCCAGAACGGTGTGAACGGTGTTATCCAATTTTCCAGTGACTTGCCTGAGCTTTCGTTTAGAGCTGTGATTTCGCCCAAAGAGTTTTAAGGCAAGTTATATATTACTGTTCATCAGCGTCCATCGATCAAATCCCTAAAATTAAATGTTGACTTACCATAAAACTTTGTTAACTTAAACACAATTTCGCGTATTTTTTGACCACAATTTATTATTTTTTCGATGTGTAATTATATCCTGAAATAGGAATAGATGGCGTCAGGCATATACTTATTCAGAATTTAAAGCATATGAAATATGGAATGATACAGGTAATAAATGCTTAAAGATATTTTTATAAAAAATGTTATAAAAAATATTAACATAATATTTAACCACATTTAATTTATGTTTTCATGAAATTATAGAATCCGCTTATCCGAAAAAGTGAGGTTTTTTAACTGTGCGAGCTTAGCGCAAGGTCATTGTATTAACCGGGGCTCTGTGTTCCGATTCTTGTGTCCTGTCCAATAAGTGATCCCAATACTTTGTCTGTCTACGCCTGCTTAAACGTTATTTGATTTTAATTGATAAATTTACATTACACGGTAGACAGCAGAAAACAGTTATTTATCTGAAAGAATCATATGCAACTCAAAGGTTTAGGAAAAGTTGAGGTTGTTAATTGGATTAAGCTGAATAACCAAATAATCGATGATTAGTTTTTATACTTAGCTGCTTTGCGCTCTTTCAGAGTGCAAAGAGATTTAAAGATCAGTGGGAGCTGAAGGCCCGCAATTTCTAATCTTATCCAACTAAACCAGATCGAATTCACTCCCATGTGCCTTGGGGGATTGCTAGGAAAAGATCTAGCCACGTGCGTTGCTCTCTTGGCTTAGCGTGTTTCAGTTTCAATAAGCACATAAATTCAAGTCAAAATATTAGGGTATGCCTGTGCTTGGTAAAGACAAAAGCTAATCGTCAATGGAAAATGAACAGACATAATTGGCTTTGTCTTCGTCAAATTGCCTAACGATATTTTACTTCGAGAAAGGGTACAAATAACAAAGAGCCCTATATAATACCTGCTTCAAAAAGCACCTTTCGTGAAAACATTATTGAAAAAAATATTGTCAGGTGACCTAACGGTCTTTTAAAAATGACTACAAAAAATGAAAAGTCATTTCCTAGAATTAGCTTTTCAAGGTGACGCAAAGGGGTCAGTTCCTGAGGAGTAGCCTTGATCAGGCTGTCAAACCAGCCTTCAAAATAGCTAGGTTTCGAGTATTATAATCCACCAAACTTATTTTACACTGATAAGGCGAAAAATCAGTTATTTTATTTTCTAATTGCTGTAAAACGGGAAGGTTTACGCTTAATATTTTTAGACTCATTACAAAAACAGGCCCTTCATCAGCTTTTAATCAACTACAAGTAAAAGGACCTGATTACATTCTAATTGGACATGTTACCCGAAGCCGTACCCTACAGCCTGCATTTAAAATGATGAGGATGGGGAGGGGTGAGTGAAAAAATTTATATTCATGACAAAATCCCACCATCGATCATTGGGTTATGGTACAGATGCAAGTCACGATAAGAACAAACTTACATAACCTCTAATATATAATTAAAGCCTGTTACCAATGTCAGTTAATGCTGCCCAGATTTCTGAAATGAGTTATGAATTTGAAAAAAATACCAAGATATGATTGTGAAAGTGGTTATAGTGCAGCATAATTCCTTAATATTTTAGAAACATCATGACCCTGCCTTCAGGAAGAACGTCTATTCAGTCGCACACTTAAACATTTCACAAAAATAAATGCCTACTAAGGTAGTATGAAATTGGTGTATTCATTAGCTATTCTTTTATGAGACAAATGTGATTGAAAAATTAAGGATTTGTGAGCAATTCTTTTTAATCTTTATCCAGACAATATCATATTCGAAGGAAACGGCGTGCGCTCGGTCGACTGCCGAGATTCATGTGCTCAAATATAGGGCCACTACACTTCCCTCTCTTATTTTCGGCCTCGTAGAAACAGCTGGTATCTATGTGTCAAAAACTCACTATCTGCGATTTCGGTTTTGAGCCACATTTCAGTAATGGTAACGACATCGGGGTTCAGTCTGAGA